>JAVJIF010027251.1:0-65967 GCA_038442645.1 Agave tequilana | reverse complement strand
GTTGTACAAGTGAGACCAAATTAAACTGCCCACATTGCACATGTGAACTACTGAAAAGTGATATATAATTGCAACACTGAAGGATAATACGACAAACAGCCAATGCAGCTGCAGAAAATGTCAGGATAGAAGAGGGATGAAACATTCAGAAGAATTGAATACAGCAGATTGATCAACAGCGCAGGAATATTAAGAGGACATCAATATGAGATTAATATAGGGTCCACTGAAAGGAAATCTGTAGCTTACATCTGGTCGGTACCGAGCTGAAAAATGAATTAGAAGGATAGCTTTGTTCTGGAACAAATCGCCATAACTTGCAATCTGTTAAATGTTAAACAAACAGCAAAGAGAGATTATTACAAGCTCACACAACTTTTTTTTTTTAAACACCACAACACCACAGCACAACCCACCCCCCCCCCCCCCCCCTCAAAAAAAAAAAAGAATATAATAATGATGATGATGATGATAAAAATTTAAAAATACATAATATATGAAAAAAATAAATAAAACAACAAAATGAATAAATAATAAATCTAAAATTTTAAAAACATGATAGATTGAAGAGTCTGAAGAAGTAACCTCAAACAGATGGGTGTGACCAAAATCTCTCGCATGCTCTGTTGTTATTGCATCATCAACAAAAGTACTCTATAGAATATGAAAGGAAAACTGTCCAGATTAGCTGAATCCAAAAGTATCAACAGAAAATACAAAATGATGAAAATATGCACCGCTTTACAAAATCAGCAGTTTTAGCAGAATGGTACAAATTATAACAGCCTAAAGAGAGGAATTAGAATTAGGTTTTTACCCAAATTGGTTATTTTAAATGAACGCATAGAGTTCTTACACCAGACTTACTTCCGCATATGGTTATTTAATTTCATTCAGCGGGGCTCATGTTGACTTGAGGTAATCACAGTATTATTGATTTGTTTTATCAGAATAATAAATTGTCCCTTTATTGATGGAAATGCATCCTTCACCATAGTTTATTTGTCTAGTTGGGTATAGGAGGTTGTGTTCAACAAGCTATATAGATGATGCTGCCATCGCACAACACTCTATCGGTGAGCAGATATCTGTAGACATCAGAACCCATTGTTGAGGATCTTAGATAAGACAGAAGCAAGGCTGTTTGGATTCAAGGAATTGAGTGGAAGTGAGGAAGTGGGAAGTATCTTTTCTCATTTCCGCTGTTCATCCAAACACCGGAAAAGGAAAATGGAAAAAGTTCTTTTCCTTCTCTCTTTTCTCCTTTACACAACGTTTTCCTCACTTCCAGAGTGCAACAGTTAATTTTGTGGTCATGTAAATCTCATTTGTAATAAGTTGTAGCACAAAACAGTTAATTTTTTGCTCATGTAAATCTCACTTGCATTCTAATTACAGTCTAATTTTTATTTTTCTTAATTAATTTTTAATTTAATATTATTTTGCGGTCAACTTTGTAGTCAACTTTTCCACTTTCACTTCCACATTACCATCCAAACACCGAAAAAGACATAACATTTTCCAAACCACACTTCTCAATAACATCCAAACACCAGAAAACTTACTAACTAATTCCCAAGTTCCAAAGGGAACTATTACCACTTCTTCACTTCCTCACTTCCACCCTTAACCAAACAGGTCAGCAGCAGCAGCAAAAAAAGTAAACATATGAAAGTAAAAAAAATATGACAGGTGAAATCTTCACTACATCCATATCTTCAGATATTGCAATCACTCATACAAACTACATGTGTTGTCTGTCTGTGAACATGGGTTGGGTGCATCTGTGTGTACATCTGCTCATCTACCATGAATTTTCCCTAATGAGGCAATACACTACATGTTCTTGCTTGCTTTTGCCAAGTTTCTCTTGCAAGTAACGTGATATTAGAGCTGTCCAGATTGTTTATGGGCTCTGCAATTCCTAGGTACTAGTACAAGGTTCCCAGGGTGATGTTGGATACACACATCTTTATTGAGTATGGCAAAACTTAGCAGGTCCATTTTCCATGATAATGATAACTGAAATATTTGCCACCCACCTATCTGTTGAAACATGAAACTGAAAAGAACTCCTCTTCCACAGTTCTAACTCATGACCTATAGCTGGATTCCAGATAGACATGTGATCTTCGCATCTTTTAGCCTGCCATATTTGCCTCATCTAGCATCCATGTTCCTGACTAAGTTGTTCATAGACACAGTTGCTTCCATTCTGTTGAAACTTGAAAGTTGAATTGGCAAACGAGGGGGAAATTAGAGCCCATACCCGTATAAACCACCACATGATCCTACACTAGGTGAAATCTAGGGCGACTTGGTGGTAGGCAGACAAAGCCATCACTTAAGATGCACCATATTCTAACTTTACTCATTACTCAATTAATTGAAAACTGCCCTGACTTGAACCAAGAACCATAAAGGATTGAAAAGTTGTACAAACATGTGAAATTAGAAGATTATGTTCATGATATAGAATGTGAAAGAACCATTAAAAAATCTTCTACTTTCATTGGTACATGTCCTAATTCAAAGTGACCATGAAAGAGCTAAAAGGCATTAAACAAAGTATACATGAAGGATAAATTAGGTACCTCCATAACAAGAATACGTGCTTTTAAAGCATCAGTATTGTCTGGGTCAACTAGAAAATCCGATTTGGTGTCTCCCGTAAAGCAATTTCAGGCGATGTCACAGTGTAAGTAATCTGCAAGTAACAATAACAAAAAAGAAAAACAAAAAGATTGCAGCTCATTCTAAAATTAATTTAAGCATTTAGTCAATATATAGTGTGTTTATTTATGTTTCACATAAATATCTACAAAGACAGACCTCCACACCTGATAACCTTAAGTTCTTGATTTCATTGCCAGAAAGACCAGCATACTCCTGCTTAAGTTTCTGCTTAACAGAATAGATAATATAACCCTGCAAAATTGTACAGTTTTCACAATAAGTGTACACGAAGAAGGGATGCTATACATCAAAAGTTTTCAGACAACAGAAACATCAATAAATTGAATGTCCTTCACCTGGCTAGGTATAACATGGTAAGTTTTAAATGCTTTCACTTTAAGGTCTTTTCTTATCTGAAACTCTTCGCCTGCAGAACCAAAGTTAATCAGTTCTTATTGCACGAAATGCAGGCTGGCAACAAACATAATACTCAGTCAACACTATAAAAATAAGGCAGGACTTTACCCACATTCAAGCCTACAAGATTATGCTTTAGTTCAGATTGATCCATTGCTCTGTGCACCTCAAAAAGCTTTTCACAGTTTCTTTTATAGATGGCGGAACAAAAATAGTTGGGGGTTTCATACTATACAAGCCTCGCGTGGCAACATACATGGGAAGGCCTCCCTGAAATATGGAGAGGGGAAAAGTTAAAGACCATAACTTCTGGCCAGATAATACTCATTACGCAATAAGAAAATATATGCTAACAAGGTAATGATTTGGACATAACTATCTTCGTGACACTTATGTTTGAGCATGTGAAACAATCATTGGATCTAGAAGATGGATAAGCACCAATGTCACTAAATAAAATCAGTACCAGCCATCAATACCTATAAGAGTTCACAACAAACTCAGAAATATAAACCCTTGGTAATGTATTAAATGTTTATGTTGTGATCATGCAAATAAGAATGGATTTGTATAAATAATATGTGCATTAAATGCAACTTGATCACACTTGTATGTGGCTATATGCCAAGTCTGTTTCAGCATATTCCTTATTAACATGGAAACTCAACTTAGGGGAACACCAACTTAAAAATGTATATTTCATTCTTTGTAAAACATTAGTACCTAATATCCTACAAAGCATGGGCACGGACATGGGACACAGATACGACATACACACGGACGCGTGACATGAAATTACTTAAAAAGTAGGACACATGGATACATGAACATTAAAATATATAGAGAACATGTAGATATAAGAAGAGGAAGTGCATATACACATGCCATACATAAAACATGTCCATGCATCCAAAAGTCCACACATCTAATAATAACATTCGATGAAAACATATATGCTAAAATTTTCACCGATCATACATTTTCATGATTTTGCAAAAGGAATAGGCTTTGGTACTTCAACTTTCTATAGAGTAGCTCAATGTATCACACTTCTTATATTGAAAGATATTGGAACGTTTCATAGCTTTATAAAACCAATATTTTGACACATTTTTCCACTATAGTCTTTGATATAAACATGAGATAAAATGAATATCTCAAACATGTAAGAGGAACAACAAAGTGTAGGACAAATGTCGAAGAAGTGTTCAACAATATCTTACTAAAAAAGTATAGTATATAATTAACAAAATGTTTAGAAAGTATCCTAGAAGTGTCCAAGAGGTGTCGGTGTCTGACAAGGGTGTCTGAGGGTCTACGCTACATAAATAATATCATTTCCCATACAACCTTTACCAGTGGATATTTTTGAGATGCATTTTAACAAAACCAGACCTGTACCACCAGCTTATTATGTCATCTCTATCAAATGTCTCCAAGTTCTCTTCATTTCAGAAACCCTTCCACTCTTAGAAGCATTGACAGATATGGGACACAAACACACATACTCGGCACAACAATTCCTTACAAAGTAGGACATGGGAACACATCGACATGAACATAGAAAAATATACAAGCAAGATATAGAGAGGGCATTCTCTCTCCCCAAAAAAAAAAAAATTACAGAGTCTGCATATGTACACATACATAGACTTCTCCATGCAACCAAAAGTCTAGACATGTGCTTCTAATAATAAATACATAATGCAATTATTAAAACCTATTGTACATTTTAAGCAATAGTTCTAGGCTCTTCAACTTTCTATAAAGTAGCTCAAGGTATATTGAAACATATTATAATAGTCTTATGCAAGTTAATATTTTAATATTTTGATAGTCTTTTTCCATTAGCATTCCATTAGAGTGTAGTCTTTCATATACAAATGAAAGTAAATATATTAAACATGTCACGTGAACAGAGGAGGACAAGAGAGATGTCAGACATGTATCCAAAAGTATTTAAAAATGTCCTAAATAGAAAATATAGTATATAATAAAGGACATTATTGGGAAGTGCTCGACTCGTGTCCAAGAAGTGTTTGTGTCCAATACACGTATCGCCCTGACTGACATGGGTATGGTTTCATGATAGAAATACCCGTGCTACATAGCTTGCACATTCAATACCTACAACTAAGATACCTAAAAAGTCTTAAAAACATGTGCTACTAATAATTAGTCAACCGCAAACATCATATTACAATGACGCAGGCTCGGCCGATCAGCCTCGTGCTCATGCAAGTAGGTAAAAGTTATAATGCATGGTAGTTGTATTGCCATGAGATGTGGCACTAAGTCGAGGCTCAATCTTAAAGCTAAGGATTAGTTTTTTTTTTTTCCTAACTAGAATTAACTGGTACATTAAATATTTGTGTATGCTGATTAAATATGTACATTTTTAGAAAATGATAATTCTTGGTATACTTTTCAAAATAAAAATTAGAATATTTCAAAATAAATTAGAATATTATTTTAAGTCGAGTTTTGGACAAAGATAAATTTGGACTAAAAAAGGCCTAAGGAAACACCATTACTTTAAAGTGATTATGAAAGCTATAAAAGCATTTGGTAAGCATTACATAATGACAGATGTAGTATTCATTCATGCAGTCAATTAGTAATATGATTGCTTTTGATAAGAACCAGAGAGAAAGCACAATAGCAATTATAATCATGAACCAGTGGAATAGCAAAAATCAATTACAATAATAAATACTGACAACTCAATACTAAACCCACTACTTTACCTGCATCAACATAAAACTATATGTATGAAATAAGAAATTTTAAGTGGTTCAAAACTTAATATTCATATGTCATCAGCAAACATATCAGTGAGGAGAGTGATACAAAGACGCGAGATCTTACAATGTGGTCCATGTGACCATGAGAGATAAATAGAAAATCCTGGGAGATGGCTCGCTGAGGGCATCTACCAATGTCAAAGGCCATTTTCAATGTGGGAAATATGACACATGTTTCTTGCCCTCCAATCGACAATCCTTCGACCGGATACCCTTCAATATCCAACCCTTTTCTCGCCTTCAATGAAGGGGCATCGTGAGTTTTTCTTTACTCTTTTCGCTGCATCTTTTGCTGCCCATTGCTCAAAAAACCTGCTTCCCACCGCTTAGTCACAAAAGGGGGAATTTTTACAATAACTTGTGCACAAACTTCGAGATTGGAAAAGTTCACAGCTTTGGAATGTAGATACAATCACTGCTTACTTTGCTAACGATTAAACATAAGAATCGAAAAGATTGAAATATGGATGGAACTGAGTAAGAGATACTGATTAGTAATTGAGACAATCCCTAGGCCTCGTTCGATTTTAGCCCCAAAAAAAGATTCAAACACTTAAACCCTGACCCTAAATTTGATTTTGGGTTTGAAATTCGCAAGAAAAGAGACGGATAAAAGTACTTACAAGTCTCTAGAAGTAAAGCGGAGAGGAAATCGAGCGCGAGAGAGATGGGGAAGGGCGGAGGTAAAATTTTCCCCCGGCACTGGCGTCGCGGTCTTTTATGCCGTCTGTTTGCACTTTTTTCAGTTAAGCCCCACACTTTTGTCCAAACTGTAAATTTTAATTTTTTTTTCTTTTCTTTTTCTTTTCAAAATTTCAAATAAATCATAGCACAAGCGAGATTTGAAATTTCTCATTTTCCTAATAAGACTTAGTGACTATCTCATTATATCTATTTCCCCTTAACTTATGAATAAAACAGAAGGCTGTGAATTCTAAAAGAGAAAAGACACTGAAGTCTTGAAAGAAAATGAATTATTATTCTGATAATATTGGAGATCAAAAAATATTAGAAAGTCAAAAATGTCCGCTAATTCTTCAAGCTTAATCAAAGTCTGAGTTTATGAAATTTTCTTATCAAAATAGTATTTCCTTTGGTGCATTTCGCTATAACCCCCATGTTGAATCGTAATTAAGAAAAAAAACCCAACTTCATAATTTTGTTCGTTTCCACCACCTCTTTTTTTCAAAGTAAGAATGTGCATCCACTTGTCAAGCGTTGAAGCGATCATCAGCGACGAAAGACAAAAATTCTCCTAAGTAATCACTTAAAATGTACCGCTTCGAAAAATGCCTTATTTTTTTAGGATTGTGGCTATGATCACAATCCTCACAAAATGATCATAGTATATAAGACTGTGACTATGATTGCATTGCTCACAAAAATGCCTCATTTTTTAGAATTACGATTATGATCGATGTCCTCACAAAATGATCACAGCCCTATTTATGAGGACTGGGATCATGATCGCGGTTCTCGTAAAATGCACTATTTATTAGGACTACAATCATAATCGCAGTCCTCACAAAAATGTCATGTTTCTGAGCTTATAGGATTGCGACCTTGATCAACAGTCGTTTTTATTAGGACTGTAACCGTGATCGCAATATTTACATAAATGTCTTCTATTTGAGTCATTATGAGGATTGTGTCTATGATCACAGTCTTAAAAGTGGTCGCAGTTCTCACAAAATACCATATTTTTTGAGTTTTTGTAAGGACTGAGACTATGATCGCAATCCTCACAAAATGTCCTATTTCTGAATCAGCCCTCATAGAGGACTGCGATCATGAGTCGCAATCTTCATATCAACATTATCATCATTATCAGCCCCCTCCCCCCGTCCACTGACATCAAATGATTCCTAATTTTTCTCAGATCTAAACACAAACAAAACTCATTGCGAGCATGAACAAATCGAGATCTGTAAAAAGGTCGATCAAAAAAATTCGCGGGCTCCGCCCTCGACCCCGGGAGGGGCTCCCTGCCCCCTTCCAACCCTCACGGCGACCTAACCGCACAATCAGCTAACGAATTACTCTGCGTCAGAGTTAAGATTGAGTGGAGAGCGACGTCAGGACAATGAGGAAGGGTAAAATAGGAATCAATTTGCCTCCATAACTCCAATTTACATTTACCCCAGTTTTCATTTCATCGGCTAGGACAATATCATCATCAATAACATACACAGGGTATCTCATCCTAAATAGCTCTATAAGCTCATCCATCACTATGTCAAATAAGAATAGACTCAATGCAGATCCTTGATGCAATCTAATTGTGATAGAAAAATCACTTGTTATGCCTTCACAAGTTCTGATATTTGCCACTACTCCGTCGTACATGTCCCTGATCATGTCAATATATTTGATGGGAACTCCCTTTTTCATCAATGTCCACCATCATGCCTCTCTTGACATCTTATCATAAGATTTTTTTAATCAATAAAGACCATATGCAAATTTCTCTTTCTCTCTCGAACCGCTCTATAAGTTAACGAAGCAAATGAATAGCCTCTGTCATCGATTGCCCGGCATGAACCCAAACTGTTCTCTGATATTTTAACATTTTGTCTTAATCTGTGTTCAATTACTCTTTTCTAAAGCTTCATGGTGTGACACATGAGTTTTATTCCACGATAATTTATGATTATCGTGGAATAAGGTGGTTGTAGCGAATCAAATTATGACTTTGAGACTTTTTTCTAATTATGAAACAAAACAGGTGCTGTAGCGAAATATTTCATTTCGTTTTCTCCTAATAAAGCAAAATCACCATATTATTGTAAAATTATAATATTTTTTTATATTGGTAATTCAATGTAACTAGGAATAATTTTCAAAACTTTGATGATTTTGTTGACTAACGCAAAATATTACAATTGAATAATTTATATGAATAAGACTAACTTGAGAAGCTTAAGATAATATATTTTCCGCGAAAACAAAAGGTCAAGGGGAGAGAGCCCAGTGAGGATATTCTCAAGCCTCAATGTTTCCAACATAAAATTGCCTATAGAGTTTTCAACGTGAACTCTGAAATCTAAAGAAAAGAAACGTGTTTGAAATTCTTGAAAGTAGAGGTGTTTTATGTAAACCTCGCTCATCCGATGCCCGACTGCTGACGCTGCACAGCTGTGTGTTTCTACCGCCGCCAGCAAGGCCAGTCTCCCACCCCTTTAAGCCAGGATCATCTCCTCTCAGATCCGTTTTCTTCTCAAACCACCGCCCGCTTTCCCTTGCTCTCTCATCTCCAACCTAGGGTTTCAACGAGACGAAGAACTAAAGAGAGAGAAGAAAAATTAGAAGAAGAATTAGGGTTCTTAGAGAATCTATCGATGGCGACGCAAGTTGGGATGGGGCTCTCGCGCATCCTGCTCTTGATCGGAGCAGGTAACTTCCCGACTCCGCTTCCCCTCATCTCTCTTCCAATTCGGAAGTTTTGCGATCGATTCTATTGGTCTCATATCTGTTGGTTTTTTAGGGTATACTGGATCGATCGTCCTGCGGAACGGGCGGTTGTCTGAAATCTTGGACGAGCTCCAGGTACAATACCAATCGTTTCTTGTTGCGTTCGAGATTTTGATCGTAGTTGGGACTAGTGAGATTGAGGCTTGTGTAATTTATATGCAGGGTATGGTTAGGATTGGAGAAACATGCGGGGAGTCCGGAGCTGATTCTGAGATCGCCGATGCCCTCGCTCAGCAGGTAATTTAAATGTGTTGATTGTATTTTATGGGTATTTTCATTTGTATGACATTGAAACAACTCACAGTTGAGTGGAGAAAGGACTATAGTTTTGAGTAACGCAGATAAATTTTACAGGGCGGCCATACTTGTGCACTTCTAATATTAGAGGGTGACAAATTATGCGAAGGGTGTGCAGGACATTCAATGTTTTTGTTTTTGTGCGAAGGGTGACAAATTTTACAGGGTGACAGATTTTGTAGGAGATTGTTTTTGTTTTTGTTTGGCATAAATTCTTTGTTATTAAATGAATTTAGCTCCTTTTACTTGTGCACTTCTAATATTTAACCTGTGAAATGAACATGAACAACATTGAAGGATTAATTAGTCAGGCGATTGCCAAGTAGTGTCAAACTTTTAATCCTTGTTTCCTACATGGATGGGCTAGGGTTATGCGAAGGGGGTGCAGGACATTCAATCAGCTCATAGATTCAATTTTTTTTTTTTTTTGAGATGTTTAATTTTTTTTTTGTTACCATAAATGTTGACTGACAGTTGTTAAACTTTTCAATGCATTAAGGGAAATTTGCGCTTGAAAGTTTTCTCTATTTGTATTTTTTTTTGGCATCTATGTGGAATTAAGTTAAAATTGTAAATTGGTTTTTTTCCCTTTCAAATAACATTATTTAAAAATTAAAAATACAGATTTATATCAAAGTTATTGAGCAAAATAGTGCTCCTTAAATGGATTGCTGCCAATTTCAAAGTGTCTAATAATTGCGAAGTCTTTATACTTAAAAGAATCAATCTGAATAGCTGTTTTACATCATGTAGTAATGCCAACTGTTCCCGAATGATGAAATATTAATTAAGAAATATAATTGATAAGGGATGTGCATCAAGACCTGTTTTTGGTCTTTGTTACAAAGAAATCTAGAAAAAGACTTGACACTAGTAAGACAACCTTTGGAAGTTTGGACTGGTATCTTCTGAGTCAAACTAAGGCTAGGCTTATATAACTACCATTGTATGCTAGTATGAAAACAAAATAAAAAGAGAAACTGATGTTTAGTTTGAAGATAATCACAGGGGTCGCTTAGAAGTGTCCTAGGAAATTGGATGGAAAGACTAGAAGTTTCATAGGCTAATGGGTCAGATAGAGTGCAGATCAGGTTGGATCTTTTAAGAGAGAGAGAATGAGGTTGCAATTGCTCACGAGTTGATAGATGCTATAGGGACACTTGGCAGCAGTACATTTAAAGATCAATATTTTGCTTAATAATTTGAAATAATGCTATATTTTTAAGTGTCGGGACAGATCTTATATTTACCTATCATGTAGTAATGTAGCGACAGATGATATAAATTGTTTTATGTCTTTTAAGATATTTGATTAACTATGTTTTATAAACTTGATGAAAATACAATAGTATTTAACAGCATTTTGCATTAATTTTCTATGAAATCTCATGAGCTTGAGTTGTTCTTCTTTCATCATCTAGGTCCGCCGGTTAGCCATGGAGGTTCGGCAACTTGCCTCTGCACGTCCAATAACCATCCTCAATGGTTCTGGCCAAGCAGGTATATTGTACTTCATGCATATTATTGGTAGCTTTGCGATAATTTGTAGACAACTGGATGTTTGTCAGCTGGTTTTTAATTAAGTATATGGTGATTAATAAATATATTTTTCCAGTATATATGTGTTAGAGCAACTTTCTATTGCATTACAGATAGTGCTTGTAGACACATGCAATTTCATATGTTGTTGTTAGATTGTTGAAACAATGTGTGCAAGTAATTCAATAATGAACATGGTAAATTATTTTGTTAGTTGGGTTCCCACATGAACTTTTCCTGACTGACAGAGTGTTTGTAGTAGTTTCATTATTGAACCTTTTGTTTTCTCCTACCAGGGAACATGACATCTCTTCTGGTGCCAGCTGCAGCTGTGGGGGCAGTCGGCTATGGGTACATGTGGTGGAAAGTAAGTACTACTTATACCATTATATTTCTTATTTTCATCAAGGATGTGGGATGCATCTATCATCTGTTGCTAGTAAATTCTCATTTTTATAAACTTATATTCTTCCATGTAAATAATTGTTTGATATTGCCCCCCTATTTAAATAAAAACTAGCTGGGAGTTTGGGACTTCCCACAACTCTTCCCCAATCCTTTGCCACCTGAGCTTGGCCTCAACAAAGAAATCTTGTCCCTTGTGAGCTATTTAGTGTGACCATCTGATTTTCCCAGTCCCTGATTTGTTTTTTTTCCCTCATCAATTTCAATGTCAAGGATTTAGTTTTTGACATCTATAAAAGGTATAATGATCCTTGTTACATGCCGTTTATTATCAGAATGAAAGAGCCAACTTGGATTAGCTAACCTTTTGATGCCTACAAAGTAATTAGCATCTGTATAATGGTCTTAGAGTTTTACATTACTTGTGATTTTAATTGGTTCATCATCACCACCACCACCACCACCAACTTTTTTCATCAAAATGGCTTCGGCTATGAAACAAGGCTCCACAAAGGATTTGACAAAGTTTTACGACCGGATGTTGACCTAATGCCAACTCTTTCATAATTGGTGCAATCTTCTTGACCAATGAAATTATGGACAGGAGAGAGTTTGGAGAAGAAAGGGGTTTGTCTTAATTCTACCATAATCCTAATAGGTCAGGTCGCGTTCTCCAAATTGTCCTAGTCATAGAAAAATGTCTAGAAGGGAAAAAAGATGATAAATTTTCTTATTGTGATTTCAGTTAGTTGTCTTGTCTTATTTTCCTTTTCTTCCCTTCGGCTTAAGTTGGTAGAGTTAGTATGTTGGTGATTGACTGGACTTTTGTTTTTAATGTTACCAGGGCCTTTCCTTCTCTGACCTTATGTATGTCACAAAGAAGAACATGGCTAACGCTGTCTCAAGCATGACGAAACAGCTGGATCAAGTTTCTGCTGCCCTTGCTGTAAGTCCCAAGCATCCATATTTTCATTTTTTTTGCATGCTGGACAACAAATAGTAGCATGTGTACATTCTGGAAATCACTGCAAAAAGTGATAGCTTTTATGATGAATTTTGTGTAATATTAGCTGGCATCCAAAATTTTGGAAAATCTAATTTATGTATGTTTGTTCTTTCCTCAAGCTGTTTCTTTGAGGATTCTTAATGGAAAAGGTGGTTAAATTTGACAGTTTGAGTTTGGTTGTGACTCTTAGCAACTTTGGATAAAAAGCAGTTTAAGTTTGAAAGATTTTACACTTCCAAAAACAGTGGAATATAAAGTTTGGAAGCACAAAAATATGTAATATGTATACATACAATGCCAGTGTATATGGATAATGTATGTATGCATGTAATATGCCATGTATGGTAGGTAATTTCCTACTTTTGCAGTTCAAGAACACATGGCAGCCATCCAATGGATGGTCCACACCATCTTGATTTTTATGCTCTAAATTGGTTGATCATGTAGTTTGGAGAACTCATTAATGGTGTGGGTATATGGGATGTGTCTATATTAGATGAAAATATGACCACATCCGCAAGTAAAGGGTTTTTTTGACAATAGAAGAGATTAGGTCACTTGAACAATGGTTAATTAGTGTTCAAAGTCCAAAATAACATGAATTTTAATCTCCAGCCATTTTAAGGCATGGGGAGGATGATGACGACGAGAAGTATAAATCATTCGTCGAGATGGTCCACCGCGCAAAACGAGAGAAGAAAAAGAAAACCAAAACACACAATAACAACTACAACAACAATAACTATGTATGCACAGGGCTAGACCATGCACTTTATTTATATATTTCTAACTTCTAAAAGAATTTAAAAGTTTTTAGTCATTGGATGTGTTTAGATTTGTGCACATGCCTTTTTTTACTGTTGCATTTAATGTGCTTGAAAAAGTCAACTGAGTAAATATAATAGTCCAACTCATTATTATACACACATATTTGAACATAGCATTCATAACTTGATTGTTGCATGCAGCAACATTTGAAAATTTTGTTGTAATTGAATATATACTTTATGGAAACCACGAAGTGGAAGTGCAACCTATCATGTCATGCCAGTATATGGGATAACAATTATTATGCCGCAAACTATGGACTAGGAGTTTGGTATAAAATAAAAATTTGGAACCAGTATTTCAAATTTGAGGTGTGGGATTGATTGATATAGTTCTGATTTGAGGAAATCCCTATGCCCAAGTGTTATGAGTTGCAACTCTGTGAAGAGTGGAGATGATAAAATAGTTGTTTTCATCTTTTCTATGCAATTTTTCCCTCACAATTTTCTCAAGTTATGAAAGGTTGGCATGTGCTTTTCTTCTTTATGAGAAAACTTCCCATCAATTTTCTAGCATGATCTGAACTCTGAATAAGTAGGCCTATCACACCTGGTACCAAGTTCCTATAGAGCTCCAAAAGCTCGCAGGACTGCTGCTGCTATTCTTACCTTTAATTACTGTTATTGAGCCTGGATAAATCCCATTGATGCATTTGTTATAGTCGGTTTATCGTACAATTTGATGGTAATATTGTTACTGTTGTACTTTATCTTGGCATTGGCTTCTCAAATGCTTCTCAATACCAGCCCAAATTGTGGTGGTATGTGAATGTGAACGTGGCTACTAACAAAATTCTTTTTCTTCACAGGCAGCCAAGAGGCATTTGACACAACGAATTGAGAACTTGGATGGAAAATTGGATGAGCAGAAAGTGTTATCGACCGAAATTAAAAACGAGGTAAGATTTTCATGAATCTCTTAAAGTGTATGTCAGCATTATGTAGGTGGTTGGATTTATATATTGACATGGTACTTTGTTGGTACAACTTAGGTGTTACACAAGGAATCATTTACATTCTTTTCTAATCTCTCCTTTTATTTTATTTTATTTTTTTATTTTTCCTTATGTTTTAGATATGGTTGTGGAGGATTTGGATTCAAATTTTCTGGCCTGTATCCTGTCGGATAGCTCTATTTAAACAGCTGGGCCAGAGAACTAGCTGTTGTATATAAGCGAATTTGTGTCACTAACATATATTTGCATCACAATCATGATTCCCTTGAAATTATATCAACCCTAATTTGTTCTGGCGAGCGCAGGTATCAGATGTTCGCGGTAAAATCTCCAATATTGGTTTTGAGTTGGAGTCCCTCCGTGGACTCGTCTGGGGTCTGGTGAGCATTTTTCTGATGTTTTTTTAGCACTATAATCTGGTCAGTGTGGCAACTCATGTTGATTTGTTCTTTCCGCTGCAGAATGGAAAGATGAGTTCACTTGAAGACAAACAGGTATTCCCATTTACCTAATTTGTTTATTTATTTTTGTTTAATTTTTTTACAGTTCCTTTCTTTCACCTTGCTACAATCTAATATTTGATTCATAGCATCGTCCATGCCAATTAAATCAATGTGTTAATACATGTGAATGCAGCAGACTATTCAAATACCGACTAGCTCTGCTTTTCTGAATTATGTTTATTTGTCATGTGCACTTCTACATATTACATGGTGCATTTTTGGAATAAAGAGGTCGAGACAAACCTTTCAAGGTCTTCCTCCTACTTGTATGAAAATGACCAATTCTTATACCTCTGACCATCTAGCATTCAGTACTTGGGTGTTGCATGCAAATGGGTGCTGATCTTATTAATTTCACATACTTGTGAAATATTTTTTGACAACTTTTGGAAGTTTCATATGATATATTATTTCTAAAACTAGCCCGCCTGCATGCTTGGTACAGTTGGAAAGAGATACCAATAATCTAAAGCACAAATATCTATTTGGTTTTCTTCACAAAGGTGGCTGATTTGAGGTCTAAAAGTAGGGTTTTGGAAAGAGGATGCTCTCTGTCTAGAATTCAAATAAAAACCAGAGGGAGGGAGGAGCTTGGTCTTCACTCTTCGCACATAATTTTATCAAAGCATATCATGCACTCACCTTGGAATACCAAAGTTTCATAATAAAAACATGATGAAAGAATGTGGCGTATGATCATAATTTACCCCCAGGAGAGCTAGTTAAATCCATTTTACATTGATAACTTTAACTAAAACACAAAAAGTTAACTAATTTGGACTTATGGTATTCCATAACTGATGTAATTTAGTGCAGTGGTCATAATTAACTAGAGAACTAAACTGAAACCTGAAATTAAAATTACTAGTATCTTGTAAAAGCAAATTCTTTACTCTGCATCAATTTCTCCCCTCTTGGAAAACTCAACTCGTGCAAGATCCTTGTGATTTTGAACAGCTCTTGCTGTCGGTTCTTTGTAACTGAACATTGTGATTAAAGAACGATCCGCATGCCAATGCATGAAATACTTCAACTGTACCATCAACAATGAGGTGGTCAATGAAATGGAGGATAAAGTGATAAACATGATTAACAAACTCCATGAACCACCGAATAGGAACTCTAGGCTTAGTTGGGTCAAACAGATCAGCATAAATGCTAGTTCTTGAAAGGAATAGACTCTTGACATGGAATCATCTCCATCTCTAAATTCTGATGATGTGATATAATTGATTTTGAATCTGTGATTGGTGCTGGATCTGGAACACGCAACTGGTTGGAAAGTTGGATCTCAATCTGGTCCTTGATTTGAAAAAGAACATTGGTTTTGGATGTTGATCTTGTTTTGCATTTGAAATCTGTTTTTTCTAATGTGCACATGATTACTGCTGCATTGATGGCAAAGAAGATAAGATGTTCAGCAAATCGGTGATTGCAAGAAGAACGATGTTTGGTAGAGACATGGCATTTACTTCGTGAATAGTATATTGTGATTTAAATTACATCAGAGTTAGCAAGGAATAGCAGCCCAAGAGAGGATCCAACTGAACTTTGAATTTAATGACCAGTATTTACTTTGATATAATGGCACCAAGCAGAGCTAGCATAATGTAAAGGGACAAAGTAATTGCTTGATTTTGTGTTTGGTGCTTATATTATCAGCCTATGCAAGGAGTGATGGGATAGACAGTTTTGCATTTATTTTAGGGCCTCAAAATTCATAATTTCACATATTTAACACCCTAAAGCTTCAGCCTTGTATGTTCCTTCTTCTTTTTTTTGATCCATGCAATTTTCTTGCAATTTTTTAATTGAATATTCTAGCACAGTGTAGTAGACTTGCCACTGTTATATTCAAGTATTGTTTGCTGTCCTGTTTTGTATTCATTTTTTGTTCCTTTAGCCGCCACTGATAAAATTTTGCTGACAGAATTTTGCATGTGCTGGAGTGATGTACCTTTGCGAATTTGTCGCAGACAAAGATAAAAAGATGCCTGAGTTTTTGAAGGTTTGCACCTATCTAATACTACTGCAATATTCTTCATTTTACTTCACATTCAAATACCTACTTTGGATATATACTTAAATCAAGGCAACACCGCAGCCGAAAATGAAAGAAAGAATAACTGCCTTTTGTCACAATATGTGGACAATTTACTAGTGATTAAGGATTTAAAGTGGATGCTTGCCTTGAACTTATCGGTAACTAGTTTCCAGTGGTTCAAGGAAGTTTATGCCGGTGGTTTCATTGTTTCTTCACAGTCGTCTGAGATTAGAAAGTCACGTAACATCATATACTTGTATATACGAATGCCCCGAACATAGTCACATTCCTAATACTAGTCTTCTTTTTTAGTTAGGTGAGTGTGAAATGTAGAAAAAAAACTTTTACAATTGCAAAATGGTTTTCCACTTACGACTTGCACGTGCGGCCACTTGTGGGCAACCAAACAGGCCCATAATGTGAAAGATTGAATGCACATTTAAAATAAAAGATAGTCTACTTATCTGCAGCAATTAATATGTGCTCTAGACTCGCCTGATATGATCGAATTGTTTGCAATTTTTCATTAGCCTTTTCGTGTTGTGGCAGAAACTCTAATCTTCAAACATAGTTAATGCTTCAATGCTTGAACATTTATGATTTGAGTCTAACTCTATTGCATTCGTAGTTAGCTGCATGCACACTTTTATTTTTTATATTTGATGATTATTTGCTACTCATATTGGGCTCACACATCCAAATTTTGAGTTCCCCGTGTACCGCAATGTCGTGGTATCCTTTTGTCATAACTTCTTCCTCTGTACCAAACTAATTGGTTTTGGTTTTAGGCAAAGTGCTCTTTCTAGCAGGTTAACAGTTTTCTTATCTTACGTTGCAGGATGTCCCCAAGCCAAAGTGTCAATACCTGGGATATAAAGAGGTATTGTTTTCATTTTTTTTCTATTATTTTTTTCATTAATTTACCATTCTTGGGTTTCGGTGGCTCTTTTTACTGCTCGTTTGTATATTCCATCATGACATAAGTTTATGATCATCCGCTTTTGCAATATATATTTAAATGTGCACTTCACCACTTCTATGAATTTGAATCTCGTAGTAAAAAAGTCAAATGTCGGCAAGAACTTAATAGAGATGATTATTGAATTTGATCTTGCCTTGTTTTGTTGCTAATCTTCTTGTATCTCTGCAGGGTCTAAAGCAATTTATGGACACTATTGAATCAGGAAATGTTGACATGCCCCAGACAGAAGCAAACTTTCAGAGTGACATTAATTCGTTAGACAGTCTGAAGGGCTTGTCCAGGTTACAACTGGCTTCTTTTTTAATGAGAAATGTTATTTTACCGGTTGGGCTTTTACTAAGTGGCTAGTATTTTATGCTACTGGGTGGTATATAAGTAATGAGCGCACAAGGGAGATGAGATTCGTGTTATTAAACTTTTAGTTAATGCCTCATATCAATTTCCTTAATTATATATATCTTTTGCAGGACTGCTTCCATCAAGTGCTCGTGAGAATGGCTAATCTATTTAGAAGCATACCAGTCTCCTCTTGTGTAGTTAAGTGAGAGATTATACAAATGGCCATTCCATGAACCTCTTGTTCATTTTGTGAGGAAGCGGTGCTGTGAGAGTGGATTCCATTATGTATAGGATTGTATGCGAGTGTGGTGGATTGCAATAAGGGTTACCTCAGCTTGCTAACAAGCAGTACTGTCGGCCCTCTAAACAAAAACAGAACATTACTTGTGCTTCGAGGAATTATGATAATAACTGTGGTGTTCCAGGACTTGAATCCTCATCCAGTTTCATTTGTAAGCTCACATTCTGTTACTGTAAATCAAGTAACTTTATCATACATACAGCAATTTCTGGATGTAAAACTGCATTTTTTTCCTGTGATTTTGGCTGGTTCTGTTGAAGAAAGAGTTATGATTTTAACACCGTTGCCGTGTGTTTGTAGAATCCCATTGATCAAATTCTTAGCGTTCACGATGTAGCATTGTGCTGGGTGTGGAGATGTCATTGACTATGTTCTGATGTGATTGACAGACTATTTTGAGGCGCAGGATCCTAATGTTTCACACGGCTTTCACTTGGATGCATGTCCAAAAAAGTCGTGCTGCCCTCTACCATTAGATTCATTATGAGGAAACAATATTTTATTTTTCACCCATCTATTAGTTTGGTGATTTTGCAAGTGTTTCAGAAACAATGCAATCATGCCACTTTTACCAGATTGACCGCTCAAAGTTCAAGATAATGCCATCACACTATTGTGTTGTTTCCTTCTTGAGCTTATAAATGAAGCTAATAGCTCAGCTTGCAAGTGCATACATCATCAAAGTTTCCCAAAATAACTTGAATCAGACTCGGGGAGAAAGACGATGGCGAGGTCTCACCTCATCCTCATTTTCACCATGCTTTTGATTCTGTGTTTGTTCACGGTATGTCTAACAGAAGCGAGTATGATTACCGAGAAGACAAGAAATGGTGAGCCTCGCTGATTTATATCTTGTTCCTGTCGCCTTTGCTACGCATCCACTACATTTCCTTCTCCTTTTCTACGAACTCATAAATCAAGAGAAGCGCGCCATCAAGGGGTTTCACCTCAATGATGGAAGTAACTGACAGTTCTGTACATTTCCATTATCTAACATGGTGTTCTCTCTATTGTACTTGTGGTTATTTCAGGAGAGCGCGATGAAAGCATGAAGCCTGCTTCAATCCAAACTCCAGGCCCTCACCATCGCATCTGCCCGATCTTGTTTCTTTGCTAGCTAAGCGGCGTGAAGAGTTAGGCATAGCATACAATACGGCAGAAGAAGAGAAGAGAGCAATAACATGCGCGCCCATTGCATCCGCTGAAAATGAAAATGAAAATGAAAATGGTCTTCTCTCTTTTATGCGCACACAAGAAATCATACGGAACTATACTTTTGGAGTGCATTTTATGTACTAAGCCTGTATGTTCATGTTTATTAGTAAGAGTTTGTTAGGAATGGAGATAACCTTCAGCGGCCCAGGGAGTGACAGAGGCATTTCTGTCATTACAGTAGCACTCTATAAATACAACGCTATGTATTTTTCTTAAGATTAGAAATTTAAGTGTGTCGTTACTTTTTAGAGAGAGAAACATTGTAACTTCTTTTCAAAATATTGTGAATCGGTGTGGCTCAGGAGAACGTAGGCAAGTTAAACCTCAGTAAATTCTGTGTTCTTTTCTGCATCTTTCTTTTTGTCTTATATTTTTGTTCCTCATAAGTTCCCAGATCCGATTGATATCAACAAAGTTCTGGATAATGGTTGATTAAATTCTCAATTGTAATTTGTATAAGTACTTTTATGATTTATATTTCTATACTGAGTTCAAATAAATGATTAGTTATTTCTTTCTCATGCACCATCTCTCTTTTAATTTCTTTAAATCTGTGTGTATAACACATACGTGTAGGCATTTATGCAAGCTTTTGGTGATGTTAATTTTTATTGATTCGTCACAAAAAATTGAAAGTTAAGCACGCTAAGATTCTAAAATTTTCGAATAGAAAATAACAAATATTCTATTGCTTTAGATTTTACATATCTGCTCTCTGCTTGCAAGTCTGAGTATTCGTCTATGATCTGGACTGAAAATTAAAATATCCAAAGTTTTCCAAAATTGAAACAGAGAACTATGCAGTATGCAATACTTGCTCTCATTTCCAAATTTCAACCAAATACGTTGCTTTGATTCTTCCTTCTTTCTCCATTGTTTCGTCAAAGAGAAATTAGTATATGCGGCATTTTACTTCACTGATGTTTCTCTTTTCATGAGAGATTTGCTAAAAAATAAGTTTTCATTTATTTTACTCATTAAACTTCATCATATGACTAGCCAACAACTAACCATTGTAGGCTTGATCCAACTAGTGATTGTAGCCTGGATTAATGGTGATTAATTTAAATTTTGCAATAGAAAATCTGACATTTTTCTCAATTTTGTTGTCAAATCTCTGCTAGTAATTGCCACACAATCTCCACACAAATGTGAAATGGTTTTCTACCGCCGACAACGAAACACTAATATTCTTATTTTTATTTTAATATATATATGTCTACACTGAAAATTTTTATTACATTTATACTCACACTGAAAAAACATTACGTGTCGGTCACTGTGCACGTGCACGTCAATTGTGCTTCTTTCTCTTCCCTATGAATTCATAAACCAAGAGAAGCACCATCAAGGGTTTCACATCAATGACAGAAGTAACTGACACTTCTGTACATCTCCATTCCCTGACATTGTGTTCTCTACTTCTCTCTACTGTACCTGTTGTTATTTCTGGAGAACAGGATGAAAGTACGTAACTTGTTTCAATTGAAAAGTCCTACACCTCACCATCGCTTTTCGCCGATCTTGGTTCACTGCTAACTGAGTAGAGCTCCATAAGTTAAGCCATGGCATACAAGATGGCAGAGAAGAGAAGAGAGCAATAACACAAATTCTTCAAAATTAAGGATAAAGATTCATAGATACTCATTTGTCTCCTTAAGTGCAGATTATATCCAATTAAAAATCAGGCCGAAAACATAAACCCAGTCTTGATTGTTAAATTACGATCCCTATGTGTGTGTGTGTACATATGGCCCATATTACAAGTTTTGGTGAAGTTAGCAAATCTTGACAATCACAGAAATTACCCTGTTGCTTTACATATTGGGAAAGTGTCTCATTATCCCACATTTTCCAAAAAAGGAAAAGAAAAATGAAAAACAATTTCTTTAAGCCTGGAGTGAGATTCAAATATATTTAAGAGGAAAAAGGAAAAAATTCTTATTTTCTTTGGATCCTCTCCGCCGTTAATTTGGTAGTGGACGGTCCAGATCTGAGAATCCTCGGCTTTGATACCATTTGTTAGGACAAAACCCGTTAATTTTGATGGATTTTAAGCTAATAATAGTCATAAAGATTCTTTGGAAATGATATCAAAGCCCATGGTGAAAATTCTTGGGATAAAGTACCTTTTCACCTCAAAAAATTATGACAGCACCCCAGTAATTAAGACGCCCATAAATGTGATAAAATCACTCAAAAAAGGCCAAAATTACCATCTTCTTCTCCTCCCCCTCCCCCTCTCCCTTCCCTTTCATTCCCTCCAGCGAACCTCCCCCCTCCCCATGTCCTCCCCTTCCCCCGCCTCCCACTCCCCTCCCCCCCCCCCCCCCCCCCTCCTCCCACTCCCCCTCCCCCCTTCCCCCCCGCCTACCCTCTACAAGATCTGGCCTGTTCGGTCAAATCTGGCCGAACAGGTTAGATCTGTTCCACCAGTTTTGGCAACAGGCTAGATCTTACGGGGGTGGGCGAGGGGGGTTGGGGGGAGGAGATCGGGAGGAGGGGAGGAGAGGGTGGAGGAAAAGAAAGGAGGGGGAAGGAGAGGGAAAAGAAAGGGATATTTTTGATTTTTCACTAAGGGTGTAAATATCAAAAAAAAAATTATGTCACACTTGTAATAATTTGTGGGGTGTCTTTCTCATTTTTTGGATGGAAACATCTCGTTCCCACAAAGTACAAGCGTGGAGTGGGCATTATAGTACAAGTGAGAATGTGGCTCATGTTATAATGGGTCCCTTACTATAATATTAAGTCGTACTATGGTGCAAGTGAGTTAGTAGCTGTCTTGATTTGCTACAGTTAATCAAGGCACAATTACATAATTGGTGATGGTTGTGAGAGGTTAAACTCATACTATGAGACAAGTTTCAAGATATACTCACTAGTCGTCGGAGAGATGCATATTCACAAGAACGTGATGGAATATAGTTCAAGGTGAAAATTGTGACAGTTGATCTTCAAATCTGAGTCATCCGGTTCGATCCTTGCTGGATAAGACCCAAGGTAGAGATTGTTAATGTTGTGGTCCGAATCCAGCTCATAAGCGCATGTTAAGAAAGACAAAAGAGATACAAAAGCAAGGAGGAACTTTAATCCCTCGTATTGAAAAAGGTAAAGATGGATATATGGTTAAAAAAGATTAGAATCAAAACTCCATTGCAGATTTTCTCTTTGAATCAAATTGAATTTCATGACTATTAAGCTAATGAGCTATTGTCCAACAAAACACTTTCTCATTTCCTACTCTCACTTGCAAATATCCAAACAAACCCTTACTGAAAACCGAAATGTTCACTGACATTGTGTTATCTCTACTGTACTTGCAGCAGTTATTTCTAGCAAACAGGATGAAAGCGTGTCGCTTGTTTCAATCGAAAGTCCAACCACCCGTAACCATCACATTTGTCCGATCCTATTACATTGCTAGCTAAGCGGTTGGTTCAACCGGTTGGTTCAACCGGTGGTCTGAGTCGGTTAGAGCACAAGCTCCTCACGAGTCACCGGTTCGAACCCGCAATGCAAACATTTATTCTCCCCCCAACGTGGCCCCGACCATGCCCTGAGTTTGCTTTCCGGATATCGACGGAGAATCCGGTCGGCGATTGAGTTAATTAGCAAAAAAGAAACCAAAAAAAAAAAAAAAAAACCTAAGTGACTTCAAGAGTTAGCCATGGCATACAATGTAGCATAGAGTATGTCTTGTTTACTAGTGAGAGTGCTGAATAATGGTTGATTAATCACACAATTGTAGAAGTATTTTTTTTTCTTAATGATACGTTAGTTCTTCTTCAGTGATCTGTTGTTTCTTCCTCATGCACCATCTCTCTTTTAATTTCCCCACAAACTTGACTGTGCGTTGTATACATAGATGGCCTCTATGCAAAAATTGAAAGTTAACCACGCATTTTGAGATTTAAAGTACTGAAAAGAATCAAAAAAAAAAAAAAAAATTCTATTGTTTTGAGATTTTGTATATCTGCTTTCTATTTGGAAGTCTTCAGTCGTTCGACTATGATCTAGATTGAAAAAATATAATATCCAAAGTTAAATACTTATTCCATATTCCAGTCATGGTTTCTTGTAATATGCAGTGCTCCAAATTTCAGCCAAACATGTTATTTTGATTCTTCCTTAATTCTTTCTCCATTGTTTCGTCAGAGAATTAGTATTAGGCGTCAGTTTACTTCGCTGATGTTTCTTTCATATGACTAGTCAACAACTAACCATTGTAGACTTGATCAAATTAGTGATTGTATCCTGGCTTAATGGTGATTAATGTAAAATTTTGGCTGTACAAACATTTTTTTTCTCAACTTCGTAGTCAAATCTCTGCTAAAAATTTGAGCATCACGGCCTTATAAGAAACCGTTTATGGCGAGCAAGGTCCCAAAATCATGGGCAGCAACAAGATGACTTGCAAACCTCTACTCTTCTTGTTCATGCTCCTGATTTCAGCCTCTTGCCTTGTGATCCCCTCAGCCTTGGCAGGTACGTAGTGCTCGCGTCTTGAATTTTGCTGTTTGTTAGTATCCTTGTAAGATCGCTGAAGCAGTAACTCTCTCTTTCAGAACTTCTTTTTCTTTGTATGGGAGCCTTTCTTCTTTCTGTTGGGTATTCTGCTTAACAAGAATCAATCTGACAACTAATCAAGATCACTGAGATATCAACAATCTAATTGGCCAGGTCGGCAAATATCAGGTGGGAGGTTTTCCGTTCAATAGAACGTTCCTTAATTTAAGAACCACCTTTCAATTTCCTTCCTTTGTTTAAGCACCAATTAGACTGAATCCAAGTCAGTTTCGATATACTGTAAAGTATATTCCTGTATAAAGAACTTAGTCCACTTATACAGTATCACTTAGACTGAATTTAAGTCAATCTCGATATACTGTAGAGTATATCCCCTGTATAAAGGACTTAATCCACTTATACAGTATTTGAAGTGAGGTACGCTTAGAGCGAATCTCCTTAAGACAATTACGTCCCCGCACCGGTGCTAACGGGATAATGGACGCTGGTCTCCCAAGATACAACACTTCTTCACGGTATTTGAATAGCACTGCCAAATCACCGTTCGGTCGAACCGTAGTCAACCAGTACCTACACAGGATTAGCAAAGCAGCGGTATAATGACAAATTTCAAATGAATATTTGTCTTACTCTTTTTTGAGGAACACCCACTGTTAAGGATGTAGGAAGGTCGAAGAATATCTTTCTTCAGAAGTACCAGATTCAGACAACAATTCTTATAAAAGAATATGTTGAATTTTCTGATTCCTCTTTCAGAATAATTTTTCAGAATCTCCGTTGGAAGTTGCTTCGGAAACCGAGTCACTGATTTCCCACTTCCCTTTTGAGAAGTCACTTCAGAACTCCACTTTCCAATTCAGAATGCAAAACTTAGTTCGCAGTTCAGAATTCAGAGAGAGAGAAGAGAAGTTGTTTGTCTTGGTGTGTTTCAATTGAGAGTCAGGAGGGCTTTATATAGCCTGCAGGAGGGGCCAACGGGTTCAAACCCAATGAAAGGTTGCACCCTTTCGACCCAGCAGTCGTGTCTGTTGGCTGCCCAAAAGATGCACCCAACAGTCACAACTGTTGGCAGTCCAACAGTCGCAACTGTTGGTATTCCAACAGTCTTGGAGCGGGTTGGTTCGGATCCGGATACCCATACCCGATTCAAAAAGAACCAGGCCGGGTAGGGAACCCGAGCCCAGGCCCAGGCCCGAGCCCGAGCCCGGCCCGGCCCGGCACCGGCACCGGCACCGCACCGCACCGGCGCGCGCGCGCATAGATCCCTCCCAATCGCGCGCGAAAACTCCAAGTACCCAAAGGCACGCCCTTTGTTCTCAATTTTCTTTATTTATATACCACAAACTTCCATCCCACGGTCAATGTGGGACTAAATGCTTTAAGCTACCTTTAGTCCCGTTTTGGCTTTGAATTAGACAATCTTTGGACTTGAATATCTCATTCATTCGAAGTCGGAATTGAACATGTGAATATACCACGTTCATCACCAATGGAAGGAGAACACACTCCACCATCATCCAGTTGATTCGATCAACGGATCTCGCCATAATTCATCTCGAAGATTCGCCTTTCATATTCTTCAATTCCAACAATCCCCCACAATGAATGGAGATTCAAGGAATGACACACAAAGAGACTGACTCTATTGTGAAAGGTACTTGAGAAAAGAAACTGCATAAGGATAGGTGAACTAGGTCTTGAACCTTCCATAGCGAAAGCTTTATCGGACTTACTGGCTAATCAGTGAACTAGGTCTTGAACTGTTAGCCGTTAGTGTAAGCCAAGTCAACAAGCTTCACACAGTAACTTTCCAAATCAACTTTGGTTCTCGGTTGTGTCCGTTTTGGCCCTGGACATTCTTGGTTTCAGAGAGTATCTTTAGGGAATAACAGCCTCTATAGAGATTCTCAAAGAGCCGACCCAACTCTATACTCACATAGGTGATGGACCTATTAAGAGTAGTCTACTCTACTCCACTTGTTTAGTAACAAGATATAGGCATCATTAAAAGTATTTAAGCTTATCCTTAATCCACTTGTAGAAAAGCACTTATGTGCACCTTAGGAATGGATTGGAGTCAAGCTCCCAAGTGCTTACTTGCTGAGTCAATCATAACTAGTTTTTCCTCTTGAACTTAGTCCGTGGGATCTCCAGTCGCTAAGTGAGGTTTCCATTAAGCTGACTCGGTAAGGTTAGGCTTTTAGACCCATTCCCCTCGATGCGCAGTTTATACGCTCTCCACTTAAACCTTTAGTAAGCGGATCCGCTAAATTATCCTTTGACGATACAAAGTCAATAGAGATAATTCTATTTGAGAGCAACTGCTTCACGGTATTATGTCTACGACGAATATGTCTAGACTTACCGTTGTATATAACATTTTGTGCCCTAGATATAGCTGCTTGATTATCGCAGTGTATACATATAGCGGGCACTGGCTTTTGCCACAATGGTATATCTTCTAAGAATTGTCGAAGCCATTCTGCTTCTTCTCCAGCCTTATCTAAGGCTATGAATTCCGATTCCATAGTGGAACGGGCAATACATGTTTGCTTAGAAGATTTCCATGATACCGCTGCTCCTGCTAGAGTAAATACGTATCCGCTAGTTGATTTTGATTCCTCAGAATCTGCAATCCAATTAGCATCACTGTATCCTTCCAGTACAGGAGGATACTGTCCATATCTCAAGGCATATTCCTTGGTATGTGATACGTAACCCAATACTCGTAGTAGAGCGGTCCAATGTAGATCACTAGGATTACTAGTATATCTACTTAACTTGCTTACAGCGTAAGCAATATCGGGTCTAGTGCAATTCATTAAATATATTAGACTTCCGATAATCTGAGAATACTCCAACTGGCGTATTCCAGTTCCTGTATTCTTATGAAGGTGGACGGGTGGGAGAAAAGGATTTGTATTCTCCTTTATCCCATGATCCTTGAATCTTTCTATCATCTTATCCACGTAGTGAGATTGAGATAGACTGATTCCATCTGGTGTTCTAGTAATTTTAATTCCTAAAATTACATCAGCAACCCCCAGATCCTTCATGTCAAAACTGTTGGATAACATTCTTTTAGTGGACTTAATAATTTCAATATTAGTCCCAAGTATCAACATGTCGTCTACATAAAGACAAACAATGATACATGCGTTTCCAACTGTTTTCGTGTAAACACACTTATCGCATTCATTGATAGTGAATCCATCTTTGATCATGACACTATCAAATTTCTCATGCCATTGTTTTGGAGCCTGTTTTAAACCGTATAAGGATTTTACCAATTTACACACCTTGTGTTCTTGGCCCTTGACTTTAAATCCTTCAGTATCAGAGCTTAGGTTCACACCTGGTGTGGGTAACCACCTGGGTCAATACTCGGGCTCTTACCAACAGTACAAGCAGATTCAGATTAATTGATCTGTATCTGCATTTGGGGATTCCAGCAACGAGTACAAGAATATCATGACCTTGACAATTTATTTCCTTGATTCGTTTGTATTCCTTCCTTCCTTCTAGTTGTCAACCAGAGCATCCGATTTCCTTTTCACTTTCCTTGAATCATCTTGTTTTCATCCGTAAGATTAGTTCACTACCTTACTTCTCTATCCCGAGCTCCTTATAGATAGCAGAGTGCGCAGCGAAAGCGACGTGGATCGGTAACATTTCGACTTTGGGGTTGAAATCTTGTTCTTACACCTGATTGAAATTGCGAGGACGCAATTTTTTGTAAGGTGTAATACCCTGCTCCCCGGTGTACGTATCACAGTATCGGTACGCGATACGACGTGCAAAAATTGGTTTGACCTCCGTAGTATTCCGATTGAGCCGATTTCCATTTCTAAAATTATTTTCTAATATTCTAGATTTTTCAGGATTTTCTGGAATTTTTCTGGATTATTTTGGAAAATCTCCGTAGTCGGTGTCGACCGATACCGATAACCGGCCTTCTGATTTTTATTTCACAAATGGAGTACAATTTTGAGAATCCGCTTTCACTGCATGTCTTAGAATCGTATTATCTACGTTGAGGTATTTTTGGGGATTTTCCTGAATTTATCGAAAATCCGGCCATACTGGTGTCGCTCGTATCGGCGACAGCTTCCAAGATTTTTAATTTACAAACCGGATAGAATTTCTAGAAACCGTCTTCATATTACGTCTCAGGATAATATTCTCTATTTTCTTTAATTTTTGGGCACCTTTCAGAGCTAGTCGGATTTTGGACCAATATTATAATAATATAATATTATTTTTTAAAATTCTTTTTCTTTTCTTTTCTTTTCCTTTCCTCCCTTCTCTGGCTTTTTCCAGAGATTTCTCCCTCCACCGCCATTGACTAAATGGCGATCCCTCTCCTTTTTAAATCCTCTTTCTCTCTCTCTTCTACCCTAATTCTCTCTCTCTCTCTAATTAGTCTCTCTCTCACTCTCTCTCTCCCTCTTTTCTCTCTCTTCTCAATTTCCTCTTCCCCTCACTCTCTCCCACATTCTGTACAAGGGCAGACCCCTGCCCGCGGCCTGGCCAAGTGCCGCCGGCGCCGCCGCACCCCAGGCCGGCCACTGCGCCACCCCCTTCTTCCTCTTCAACTTCTCCTTCATCCTATTCTTCTTCTTCCCCTTTCTTTTCTTTCCTTTTCTTTTCTTTCCCTGTCAATCCTCTCTCTCCCTCTCTCATTCTCTCTCTCACCCGCTCTTTTGGGGCCAGACCGCCGTCGGCGGCCGGGACCGCCGCCGGCGGGCCCACCCCTTGCCGCCGGCCAGCTAGGCTGGCCGGCCACCGCGCGCAGCAGCAGCTCTGCTGCTGCTGCCGCCCCTGTTATCTTGTTGGGTTCACACCCTTAACGGGTTGTGAACCCAAGCCCCCAAGGCCCAAACCCTTTTAAACCCATTACCCATTTAGTTAAGTTGTGGGTTTGGGTATTGGACCCAAACCCGACCCGCAGGCAACCCAAACCCAGTAAAGGTATATTTACAGAAAACCCCTGGTACATTTCAGTATTTGCATTTAAATATTTTTATTACATATTTAACCCCAGTTTATTCCTTTTAGTATTCGGGTGATATCTGGAGCATCCGGACTCCGATTCGGGCGATTCTGGATCCGTTGCGATCGTGGGAACGAGAGCTACAGTCTTGTAACCAGTTTGTGAGTGTTTTTATTTATAAATTATCTTTTTAGTCTATTAATTGCACTTGATTGACTTCTTGATATAAAACATGATCCGGATATAAAACATGATCCGGTATATCCTAATTGGTAAACAATATTAACACACTGTAATAAACACGGTATTTAGTAAATGCCTGACTGATCTCGAGTATGTCCTGTTCCTGTACCACTGACACCCGGCCCACCATAGCCCCATAGGCTTGGACCCTATTATGTCATGCATCGTGACACAGTTACCTTACATACTGCTCTACAGGTACGCTAGGACACTACACCGTCATTATACACGAATGCGAGATACTGTTATTTCCTGCACTGCTATCATCCTTACATGGCTACCGTAGTTTAAGAGACGGACATGATATTATTTTATACACGGATCACTGTTAGGACATATACGAGTGATACACCGATATATTGCTACACATATAGGTTCCACTGATATACGGATATAACCATGCACGAACTATTGCATTTCATATTAGCATGATCATCATACACATTTATGTTATGTTTACATATTATGGTTACACATGCCGGTATGGTTTCTCTATTCTTGTCATATGGATCCCCATTCATGCTACATGTATTATTGTTCTATTCTTGACATATGGATCCCCATTTATGTTACATGTATTATTATTTCATGTTACGGTATTTATGTTATAGGTGGTTACCTGTTATTGATATGGATATTCCTATTACTGGACATGCGAGCTGTTGATATGCGATATGTGGGAATCCCACATCTATTGTTCCCGTTTACCGGTATATTGTTCATGGTATCTTGTTCATGATATATTGTTCATGTGATATTGTTCCCGTTTCCCGTTACATGGTGCTACGCTATCAACAGAGCTCAGGTCCAGTTATCATGTTACCCGTATCATGTACAGTAGTTGTTCTTGTTACATTGTATACTTGACATATCACATATCAGATCATAAAGATAACTTGGGTATGGGGGAGACTTGACGGTTGACTAGATCTTGTCGGGTGGATGTACTGGATCCATATTGAGGTCCCACTGCAGGGGACCGGGTAGTGCTGGCTACCATCTGTTACTCATGTTACATGTTACAGCTCTAGCGGGCTGGCCCTGGTCTCAGCAGCCAGGGATCTGTTTAAGGCCGTTGTCCCGGGTATGCACGGGATACACCCACCCGATAAGAACTCCTCGATCATGAGTTTCCAATTAACATAATAAAACAGTATACACAATAGTGGACGTCGGAAACACTTGTTATTTGGTTACTCTCTCGTTTGGATAATGGTACCCGTAGGCCATGTCCGGATGGGTTCGACTGGAGTGCGGGCTCCAGTATGAACTGCCAGTGGTATGGGACACTGGAAGAGAGTAATTAATATATCAGGTGGTACTGATGGCTACTATTGTATAAATAACATGACTTTGACATGACCTGCCTGCTACTATATTACCTGGTTACTGTTCCTGTTATTTTATCTACTATCATGTTCACTGTGATCTTGCTTACTTGTTACTGTCCATGCTCAGGTTATTGTATCCGCTATCATATTACCTGTAGACTTTGCTACACTACCTGATGCTAGTTATACTTGATATGGTGCCATACTACTCATGCTCATGCATACCTTGCCTCATAAACATTCTGTTATGCATTGCTTATATGATACCTAGAGACAACACCTTAGCATGTTCATATTGCACATGTCCACCTGCATGTTCATTTACATCACTACCATGTTCACTGCTATTATGTTACCGTTAGATAACATTATATAAACTAGATATGATTAGAGTCATGACCTGATGATAACCGGCTAGGTAGTGATGGTACTAAAAGATGATATGTTTATATATCTCTACTGCTTCCTATATGCTTATGATATAATATCACTTGTACCACATCATGTATTATATATTAGTATCGTGCTTGTATTACTATTATATATTACTGCTTCCTTCATTTTACCACTCACTAGGTTGCTTTCTGACGACCCTGGGTTTGCATGCCCAGATTGGAGATCCGAGTTACCATAGCTTCAGAGAGTGCCTTGGAGTCACATGGGAGATTCCGTATCAGGACTATTCATAGGTATTTTAGTGCTTTATTTCTATTATCTTATTTACCCTTGTTTTCATATCTGTTATGATCGCTGACCTCTTTCTGCAGGTATTCTTGTACTGCTTTCATGCTGGACCTCATATCTATATGGAGGTATTGTACTGTACTGAGGCTTAACGTACGCGTGAGGTTGTTTTCACCTCGCGTATGTACGTCGCCATAACGTCCCCGTACCTGCGGGATTGGGGCGTTACATTCAGGTTGCTCCATATATATCTCTTCACTTAATTCACCATTTAAGAATGCAGTCTTGACATCCATTTGATGGATATCTAAGTTGTGCAATACTGCAATCGCAATCAACATCCGTATGGACGTTATTCTTGTTACTGGTGAATAAGTATCGAAGTAGTCAAGTCCTTCTTTTTGTCGATAACCCTTGGCTACTAATCAAGCCTTGTACTTATCGATAGATCCATCAGGTTTTAATTTTCGTTTGAAAATCCACTTACACCCAATTGGTTTACTTCCAGGAGGCAAGTTTACCAATTCCCAAGTATGATTACTTAGTATGGATTCTATTTCGCTATTTATAGCTTCTTTCCACATTTGTGCTTCTGGGGTTGACATAGCCTCTTTAAATGTTTGAGGCTCGCTCTCAATAGCGTATGCTATGAAATCTGGACCAAAAGATTTTGAGATTCTAGATCTCTGACTTCTTCTTGGTTCAATTTCCGCATTTACAATTGGTTCCTCGGGGCTTTCGTCCCTGAACGCCATCTCGTGTGTTCTTTTCCCAGAAGTCTTATCTGCTTCCCGTTTGTACGGAAAGATGTCTTCAAAGAACACAGCATCTCGAGATTCGATAATCATGTTTACATGAATATCTGGTATTTCTGATTTATGAACCAGAAATCTGTAGGCACTACTATTCAAGGCATAGCCTATGAATACGCAGTCCATAGTTTTTTGCTCCCAACTTAGTCTTTTTAGGTAATGGTGCCAGCACCTTTGCAAGGCACCCCCACATTTTGAGGTAATGGTAGGAAGGTATCCTTCCATGCCATAACTCAAATGGTATAAGACCAAGTTTCTTGTGGGGTACTCTATTTAGAATATGATTTGCAGTTAATAGAGCTTCCCCCCACAAGTTCTGCGGAGCTCCAGAACTTACGAGCATGGAATTAACCATCTCCTTCAAAGTTATGTTCTTCCGTTCAGCAATTCCATTCTGCTGAGGAGTGTATGGTGCTGTAGTTTGATGTATTATACCAAAACTAGCACATAACTCACTAAAATCATTTGATTCATATTCTCCGCCTCTATCGGATTTTAGAATCTTGATTTTCTTGTTGAGTTGATTCTCAACTTCGGCTTTATATGTTGTAAACATATTTATTGCCTCATCCTTACTGTTTAAAAGATACACATAACAGTATCTTGTACAGTCATCGATAAAAGTAATGAAATACTTTTTACCGCCTCTAGTTGGCATAAACTTCAAGTCACATAGATCGCTATGAATTAACCCTAAAGGTTCTGTATTTCGATCTATTGAGTGAAATGAATTTTTAGCCAACTTGGCCTCAACACAAACCTCACACTTGCGAATTTCTTTCAAGTTGAGTTTAGGAATATATCCCAGATTAGACAAGTTTTTCAAAGACTTGTAATTTACATGCCCTAATCTAGCATGCCACAAAATAGGAGACTCAAGCAAATAAACAGAAGAATTTTCTTTATTTATAAGCTTCGGGTACAGATACACAGACTTTTTGTCTACCACTGCAACATTATCTTTAAAAGACCATCAACAAGATTCTTGTTTTGTTTGAGACGGCTGCGACATTCATTCGCCTTATGCCCCTCTTTGTTGCAGATGTAGAAAGTTCCCTTGAAGCGCATGTTCTTGCCTTCTTGGACCTTGCCTTTGTACCCCTGGGAAGTCTTCTTCCGCTTTAAGCCTTTGGAAGTAGACGCTTTCCCCTTTGAGTCTTCGATCACATTTGCTTTTGCTTCGTAGGAGTTCTTGCTGCTCCTTTTCTCGGACTTGCGGTTGTCCTCCTCAATACGAAGCCTCACAATGAGATCTTCCAACTTTAACTCCTTTCGCTTGTGCTTAAGGTAGTTCTTGAAATCTCTTCACGCAGGTGGGAGTTTCTCCACGATAGTAGCAACCTGAAAATTTTCAGGTAGGATCATACCTTCGGCTTCTATCTCGTGCAAGATAAGTTAGAACTCTTGCACCTGACTGATTACAATCTTGCTGTCCACCATTTTGTACTCCAGAAATCGTCCTACAACGAACTTCTTGGTACCAGCATCCTCAGTCTTGTACTTCTTGTCAAGACTGACCCATAATTTCTTTGCCGTTGTGATAGGACTGTAGACATTGTAAAGAGAGTCATCCAGTCCATTTAAAACATAATTTCGGCAAAGGAAGTCACATTGAGTCCATGCATCAGTTGCAGGCTCTGGTGGATTTTCCTCCAGGAATCTTGCCAGATGAAGAGTGGTCAAGTAGAAGAGCATCTTCTGTTGCCACCTCTTGAATTCTGTGCCATCAAATTTTCCTGGCTTCTCCGGCTTCGGATTAGGAAGTGGAGTAGGCATCAATGCTTGTAGCATGTTTGGTTCCTTGCTAGAGCTATCTTGATTTGTCTCAGACATTTTTTTTCTGCAAGTTCAAGCAGAACAGAAGTAAGAAACGTTAATTGTCTTAAGATTGTTGGGTATTCTGCTTAACAAGAATCAATCTGACAACTAATCAAGATCACTGAGATATCAACAATCTAATTGGCCAGGTCGGCAAATATCAGGTGGGAGGTTTTCCGTTCAATAGAACGTTCCTTAATTTAAGAACCACCTTTCAATTTCCTTCCTTTGTTTAAGCACCAATTAGACTGAATCCAAGTCAGTCTCGATATACTGTAAAGTATATTCCCTGTATAAAGGACTTAGTCCACTTATACAGTATCACTTAGACTGAATCTAAGTCAATCTCGATATACTGCAGAGTATATCCCCTGTATAAAGGACTTAATCCACTTATACAGTATTTGAAGTGAGGTACGCTTAGAGCGAATCTCCTTAAGACAATTACGTCCCCCGCACCGGTGCTAACGGGATAATGGACGCTGGTCTCCCAAGATACAACACTTCTTCACGGTATTTGGATAGCACTACCAAATCACCGTACGGTCGAACCGTAGTCAACCAGTACCTACACAGGATTAGCAAAGCAGCGGTATAATGACAAATTTCAAATGAATATTTGTCTTACTCTTTTTGAGGAACACCCACTGTTAAGGATGTAGGAAGGTCGAAGAATATCTTTCTTCAGAAGTACCAGATTCAGACAACAATTCTTATAAAAGAATCTGTTGAATTTTCTGATTCCTCTTTCAGAATAATTTTTCAGAATCTCCGTTGGAAGTTGCTTCGGAAACCGAGTCACTGATTTCCCACTTCCCTTTTGAGAAGTCACTTCAGAACTCCACTTTCTAATTCAGAATGCAAAACTTAGTTCGCAGTTCAGAATTCAGAGAGAGAGAGAAGAGAAGTTGTTGTTGTCTTGGTGTGTTTCAATTGAGAGTCAGGAGGGCTTTATATAGCCTGCAGGAGGCCAACGGGTTCAAACCCAATGAAAGGTTGCACCCTTTCGACCCAGCAGTCGTGTCTGTTGGCTGCCCAAAAGATGCACCCAACAGTTGGCAGTCCAACAGTTGCAACTGTTGGTATTCCAACAGTCTTAGAGCGGGTTGGTTCGGATCCGGATACCCATACCCGATTCAAAAAGAACCAGGCCGGGTAGGGAACCCGAACCCGAACCCGAACCCAGGCCCAGGCCCGAGCCCGAGCCCGGCCTGGCCCGGCGCCGGCAGGCCGGCCGCCGCCGCCAGCGGCGGCGCGCGCGCGTATAGATCCCTCCCAATCGCGCGCGAAAACTCCAAGTACCCAAAGGGCACGCCCTTTGTTCTCAATTTTCTTTATTTATACACCACAAACTTCCATCCCACGGCCAATGTGGGACTAAATACTTTAAGCTACCTTTAGTCCCGTTTTGGCTTTGAATTAGGCAATCTTTGGACTTGAATATCTCATTCATTCGAAGTCGGAATTGAACATGTGAATATACCACGTTCATCACCAATGGAAGGAGAACACACTCCAACCATCATCCAGTTGATTCGATCAACGGATCTCGCCATAATTCATCTCGAAGATTCGCCTTTCATATTCTTCAATTCCAACAATCCCCCACAATGAATGGAGATTCAAGGAATGACACACAAGGAGACTGACTCTATTGTGAAAGGTACTTGAGAAAAGAAACTGCATAAGGATAGGTGAACTAGGTCTTGAACCTTCCATAGCGAAAGCTTTATCGGACTTACTGGCTAATCAGTGAACTAGGTCTTGAACTGTTAGCCGTTAGTGTAAGCCAAGTCAACAAGCTTCACACAGTAACTTTCCAAATCAACTTTGGTTCTCGGTTGTGTCCGTTTTGGCCCTGAACATTCTTGGTTTCAGAGAGTATCTTTAGGGAATAACAGCCTCCATAGAGATTCCCAAAGAGCCGACCCAACTCTATACTCACATAGGTGATGGACCTATTAAGAGTAGTCTACTCTACTCTACTTGTTTAGTAACAAGATATAGGCATCATTAAAAGTATTTAAGCTTATCCTTAATCCACTTGTAGAAAAGCACTTATGTGCACCTTAGGAATGGATTGGAGTCAAGCTCCCAAGTGCTTACTTGTTGAGTCAATCATAACTAGTTTTTCCTCTTGAACTTAGTCCGTGGGATCTCCAGTCGCTAAGTGAGGTTTCCATTAAGCTGACTCGGTAAGGTTAGGCTTTTAGACCCATTCCCCTCGATGCGCAGTTTATACGCTCTCCACTTAAACCTTTAGTAAGCGGATCCGCTAAATTATCCTTTGACGATACAAAGTCAATAGAGATAATTCTATTTGAGAGCAACTGCTTCACAGTATTATGTCTACGACGAATATGTCTAGACTTACCGTTGTATATAACATTTTGTGCCCTAGATATAGCTGCTTGATTATCGCAGTGTATACATATAGCGGGCACTGGCTTTTGCCACAATGGTATATCTTCTAAGAATTGTCGAAGCCATTCTGCTTCTTCTCCAGCCTTATCTAAGGCTATGAATTCCGATTCCATAGTGGAACGGGCAATACATGTTTGCTTAGAAGATTTCTATGATACCGCTGCTCCTGCTAGAGTAAATACGTATCCGCTAGTTGATTTTGATTCCTCAGAATCTGCAATCCAATTAGCATCACTGTATCCTTCTAGTACAGGAGGATACTGTCCATATCTCAAGGCATATTCCTTGGTATGTGATACGTAACCCAATACTCGTAGTAGAGCGGTCCAATGTAGATCACTAGGATTACTAGTGTATCTACTTAACTTGCTTACAGCGTAAGCAATATCGGGTCTAGTGCAATTCATTAAATACATTAGACTTTCGATAATCTGAGAATACTCCAACTGGCGTATTCCAGTTCCTGTATTCTTATGAAGGTGGACGGGTGGGAGAGAAGGATTTGTATTCTCCTTTATCCCATGATCCTTGAATCTTTCTATCATCTTATCCACGTAGTGAGATTGAGATAGACTGATTCCATCTGGTATTCTAGTAATTTTAATTCCTAAAATTACATCAGCAACCCCCAGATCCTTCATGTCAAAACTGTTGGATAACATTCTTTTAGTGGACTTAATAATTTCAATATTAGTCCCAAGTATCAACATGTCATCTACATAAAGACAAACAATGATACATGCGTTTCCAACTGTTTTCGTATAAACACACTTATCGCATTCATTGATAGTGAATCCATCTTTGATCATGACACTATCAAATTTCTCATGCCATTGTTTTGGAGCCTGTTTTAAACCGTATAAGGATTTTTCCAATTTACACACCTTATGTTCTTTGCCCTTGACTTTAAATCCTTCAGGTTGCTCCATATATATCTCTTCACTTAATTCACCATTTAAGAATGCAGTCTTGACTTCCATTTGATGGATATCTAAGTTGTGCAATACTGCAATCGCAATCAATATCCGTATGGACGTTATTCTTATTACTGGTGAATAAGTATCGAAGTAGTCAAGTCCTTCTTTTTGTCGATAACCCTTGGCTACTAATTTAGCCTTGTACTTATCGATAGATCCATCGGGTTTTAATTTTCGTTTGAAAATTCACTTACACCCAATTGGTTTACTTCCAGGAGGCAAGTTTACCAATTCCCAAGTATGATTACTTAGTATGGATTCTATTTCGCTATTTATAGCTTCTTTCCACATTTGTGCTTCTGGGGTTGACATAGCCTCTTTAAATGTTTGAGGCTCGCTCTCAATAGCGTATGCTATGAAATCTGGACCAAAAGATTTTGAGATTCTAGATCTCTGACTTCTTCTTGGTTCAATTTCCGCATTTACAATTGGTTCCTCGGGGCTTTCGTCCCTGAACGCCATCTCGTGTGTTCTTTTCCCAGAAGTCTTATCTGCTTCCCGTTTGTACGGAAAGATGTCTTCAAAGAACACAGCATCTCGAGATTCGATAATCATGTTTACATGAATATCTGATATTTCTGATTTATGAACCAGAAATCTGTAGGCACTACTATTCAAGGCATAGCCTATGAATACGCAGTCCATAGTTTTTGCTCCAAACTTAGTCTTTTTAGGTAATGGTGCCAGCACCTTTGCAAGGCACCCCCACATTTTGAGGTAATGGTAGGAAGGTATCCTTCCATGCCATAACTCAAATGGTATAAGACCAAGTTTCTTGTGGGGTACTCTATTTAGAATATGATTTGCAGTTAATAGAGCTTCCCCCCACAAGTTCTGCGGAGCTCCAGAACTTACGAGCATGGAATTAACCATCTCCTTCAAAGTTATGTTCTTCCGTTCAGCAATTCCATTCTGCTGAGGAGTGTATGGTGCTGTAGTTTGATGTATTATACCAAAACTAGCACATAACTCACTAAAATCATTTGATTCATATTCTCCGCCTCTATCGGATTTTAGAATCTTGATTTTCTTGTTGAGTTGATTCTCAACTTCGGCTTTATATGTTGTAAACATATTTATTGCCTCATCCTTACTGTTTAAAAGATACACATAACAGTATCTTGTACAGTCATCGATAAAAGTAATGAAATACTTTTTACCGCCTCTAGTTGGCATAAACTTCAAGTCACATAGATCGCTATGAATTAACCCTAAAGGTTCTGTATTTCGATCTATTGAGTGAAATGAATTTTTAGCCAACTTGGCCTCAACACAAACCTCACACTTGCGAATTTCTTCCAAGTTGAGTTTAGGAATATATCCCAGATTAGACAAGTTTTTCAAAGACTTGTAATTTACATGCCCTAATCTAGCATGCCACAAAATAGGAGACTCAAGCAAATAAACAGAAGAATTTTCTTTATTTATAAGCTTCGGGTACAGATACAGACTTTTTGTCTACCACTGCAACATTGTCTTTAAAAAGACCATCAACAAGATTCTTGTTTTGTTTGAGACGGCTGCGACATTCATTCGCCTTATGCCCCTCTTTGTTGCAGATGTAGCAAGTTCCCTTGAAGCGCATGTTCTTGCCTTCTTGGACCTTGCCTTTGTACCCCTGGAAGTCTTCTTCCACTTTAAGCCTTTGGAAGTAGACGCTTTCCCCTTTGAGTCTTCGATCACATTTGCTTTTGCTTCGTAGGAGTTCTTGCTGCTCCTTTTCTCGGACTTGCGGTTGTCCTCCTCAATACGAAGCCTCACAATGAGATCTTCCAACTTTAACTCCTTTCGCTTGTGCTTAAGGTAGTTCTTGAAATCTCTCCACGCAGGTGGGAGTTTCTCCACGATAGTAGCAACCTGAAAATTTTCAGGTAGGATCATACCTTCGGCTTCTATCTCGTGCAAGATAAGTTAGAACTCTTGCTGTAACGCCCCGATCCCACGGGTACGGGGACGTCACTGCGACGTACATACGCAGGTCAGAGATACCCTCACGTATATACATTAAGCATCAGTACAAGCAAGAATCAGAGTACGACAAACGTAGCGTCCATTCGTATGCCAACATAAGAAGTACAAAGTACAAGGTTATCACAGGATGTGACATACTATTACATATCACATGCATCATATATCACAGCCAAGCACAAAAGTACGATTTACAATATGATTACAAGATGCTCACGAGCTGAAGGAAGGTCCCGCGAGCTAAAAGGGAGAGTCTGGCACAACAAAAGCCGAGACTAGTCAGCCTGCTCGGAAAGGAAAGCTTGATCTTCCACAGAAGGCTCCACCTCGATCCAAGGTTCGGAACCTGAACATACAAATTCAAGGGAGTCAGGACCTCCCAAACAAGTGAACAGGTTACAGCCGAGCGGCATAAGAATAAGAGTATGAGAGTTGGTACAATATCATGAATAATCATTCAACAAGTAAAAGGAATACGACATGTTATAAACGAAAGGCATTGTATAAGCTCAAGTTACGACCTCATGAGACTAGTACTTCGAGGGAATAATCCAAACAAGGAAACCCTCATCTATATACCTTTATCTCATGTCACCGTAATCCAAGCGCATACAACACCCACAATTAACGTCTTTTATTATTATTATTATTATATTACTCGTCTTACCCTGATATCTAGCTATGTGAACTAGCGTCCCAGCACACATAGATCCATATCCGAGTAAAGCAAGGTTGTTATTGGAAACCAGCGGGGGTATCAACGAACTATGTTTACAATGGGTCCCGTACATACCCGGGACCACGGCCCAGGATGTTCCGTTGCTTGGTGACGGAACCTGCCGCAAGGCTAACAGGAGGGACTTATGTATGCCCTTATCATGATGGTACCAGGAAGGAGGGAGCCAGCACTCCCCTCGGTCACCTGGAGGCCCACAGGTCAGACCGGAAATTTAGTTGCACAACATACCTAATACCACTGTAAACATGAACATATATTGATAGCCGCATATTTCCCCCGACCCGATGCAAGTTGTCTTATTTCAAGAGTTATTTAGATAACTATCAGATTTCGGGAATGAACAGGAGCAAGTCCGGAATATTGTAAAAATAAGAGTATCAGGAGTACAATTTGTACTATCATGTAAAATCAAGTTGAAAAATCATAAAGTCCGGTTATCATTCCCGTTATAGTGATAATCATAGAAGTCAGGTGTATCATGCCTTGTGTTAATAGATAGCATGATAAGAGGTGATATTTGTCAAGTAACAAGTCTTGCAATTAGCAATATAAAATACATGACCCAAAGATAATGTTCATAATCAAAGAAGTAATTAAGCATAGCAAATAGTCAAGATTAGTCGACTAGGGAGAGATAGTAGTCGACTTATGAAGGAATTAGTCGACTATAGATAGGGGACAAGTCGACTGATAGGGCTGCGTCTCAAAGAGTTGCGTTTTCAGGAGAAAAGTTAGTCGACTAGAAGAAGGGGTTAGTCGACTAATAGGCTGCGTTTCACAAGACTGCGTTTCAATATGCCGCGTCTCACAAGTCCGCGTCTTGTCACAAATTCGCGTCTCACAAGTCCGCGTCTTGTCACAAATCCGCGTCTCACAAGTCCGCGTCTTTAGAAAGAAAGTTAGTCGACTAGGGCAATGAGTTAGTCGACTAATAGGGTCGCATCTTCAGAAGAAAAGCTGCGCTTCAAGGGAGTTAGTCGACTATAACAAAAGGATAGTCGACTAATAAAGGGTTTTAGTCGACTAATGACTGGGTCAAGTCGACTAACAGAGTCAAACAGAGAGCAGAATTATCCTTTAAGGGTTGTGTTCGTTGATATGAAAATACAAGTGATTGTTCATGTCTTGGCGAGTAGAATTACTCGCCTAAAACTGATCCTGTGATGCGTCCGACGCAGAGAAGCTCGGCCCCAATCCAAGAGGAGGGTACCGGCCCAGAGTCTTACCGCCAATGAAGTGCACGGCCCCCAATCCAAAAGGAGTTGGCCGGTCTTCACAAGAGAGGAAGGAGGTTGTGGTTGTTTGGAGGAGATGGAGGTGCAAGTCTAGTTCACCACGCCAAATCGGGATTTTGCAAACGTCGTTGCGGGGGACGAATGTATAGTCCGTTAGAAAGAGGTCGACGAGGAGGTGAAGGTGGTATGCTTGGTGGAGGCTACGGTGGTGCAGGTGGTGGTGGAGATGGTGGTGAAGCTTTTTGGTGAAGATGGGTTCTTGGAGGTTTTCTTGGTGGAAGAGGTTGAGGAAGATGGTGTTTGTTGGTGAAAATGGAGGAGGAGATGGAGGAGAATGAAGTGGAGGAATTTGTGGTGGAGAATATGGAGAGGGTGAGTGGTGGTAATGGTGGCCAAAGGGAGCTTGGTGGTTGAGTTGCTGTTGGAGCTTGCTGGAAACAAAGGAGATGAAGGAAAATGAAAGAGAGAGAAGATGGGGGTGATATATATATGAAGAGGAAAATAATATAATATGTGCCATCTTCACTTTCCTTCCAAAGAATGCTGCGTTCTCAAAGCTGCGTCTAGGCAAAAAGGAGCCAAACGCGGAATTCAAGACTGCGTCCAGTAGAAAACGCAAAGGTGCGTTTCAAAGAAAAGACAAAAGGACATGGGTGGTTGGACTTGAGTTGATTGGCCCATAAGCATTAAATGCAGCAAGGGAAGGGTCTCCGCATTAATTTGCTGAGTCCAGTTGGCAAAACTCGCGTTTGAGGAAGGAGAGAGAAAAATGGAAAAAGAGAAGAGTGAAGTAGTTGAATGATTTCCCGGTATCTGGGAAAATACCGAGAACTTCGGAAAGGTCCAAAAAATTGAAGTATCCCGAAAAGCTCCCCAACAATTCTTAAAAATAATAAATATTATATAAAGATTTTTGGTAGAATCGATTTTCAGAAATTCTATTCCATTTTCAAAATAAAAATCCTGGAATCCACTATGAACGGTGTCTACACCGGGTAGGCTGGATTTTTGATAAAATCTGAAAAATCCCAGAAAATGCCTGAAAGAAGAAAATATAATTTTAAGAAGGAATGTGAAAGCGGAATCCAAAAATTTGATTCTAATTGTGAATTAAAATTCCTGGAATCAACCAGTGATACTGGCCGACACCGGTTTTGAAGATTTACAATTTAATTCCGAAAAATTTCAGAAAATCATGAAAAATCTAGAATATTAAAAAATAATATTTGAAACTAAAATTAGTCAAATCTGAATACCAAACAGATCAAATCATGCAGTGCTGCTATATGAGTAAGTATTTAAATAGCAGAAAATAAAATAAAATAATAATAATAAAATGCACCAAAAATCAGGATACGTAACTGTGCACGTATACCGAGGATGGGGTGTTACACTTGCACCTGACTGATTACAGTCTTGCTGTCCACCATTTTGTACTCCAGAAATCGTCCTACAACGAACTTCTTGGTACCAGCATCCTCAGTCTTGTACTTCTTGTCAAGACTGACCCATAACTTCTTTGCCGTTGTGATAGGACTGTAGACATTGTAAAGAGAGTCATCCAGTCCATTTAAAACATAATTTCGGCAAAGGAAGTCACATTGAGTCCATGCATCAGTTGCAGGCTCTGGTAGATTTTCCTCCAGGAATCTGGCCAGATGAAGAGTGGTCAAGTAGAAGAGCATCTTCTGTTGCCACCTCTTGAATTCTGTGCCATCAAATTTTCCTGGCTTCTCCGGCTTCGGATTAGGAAGTGGAGTAGGCATCAATGCTTGTAGCATGTTTGGTGCCTTGCTAGAGCTATCTTGATTTGTCTCAGACATTTTTTTTCTCCAAGTTCAAGCAGAACAGAAGTAAGAAACGTTAATTGTCTTAAGATTGTTGGGTATTCTGCTTAACAAGAATCAATCTGACAACTAATCAAGATCACTGAGATATCAACAATCTAATTGGCCAGGTCGGCAAATATCAGGTGGGAGGTTTTCCGTTCAATAGAACGTTCCTTAATTTAAGAACCACCTTTCAATTTCCTTCCTTTGTTTAAGCACCAATTAGACTGAATCCAAGTCAGTCTCGATATACTGTAAAGTATATTCCCTGTATAAAGGACTTAGTCCACTTATACAGTATCACTTAGACTGAATCTAAGTCAATCTCGATATACTGTAGAGTATATCCCCTGTATAAAGGACTTAATCCACTTATACAGTATTTGAAGTGAGGTACGCTTAGAGCGAATCTCCTTAAGACAATTACGTCCCCCGCACCGGTGCTAACGGGATAATGGACGCTGGTCTCTACAACACTTCTTCACGGTATTTGGATAGCACTACCAAATCACCGTACGGTCGAACCGTAGTCAACCAGTACCTACACAGGATTAGCAAAGCAGCGGTATAATGACAAATTTCAAATGAATATTTGTCTTACTCTTTTTGGAGGAACACCCACTGTTAAGGATGTAGGAAGGTCGAAGAATATCTTTCTTCAGAAGTACCAGATTCAGACAACAATTCTTATAAAAGAATCTGTTGAATTTTTTGATTCCTCTTTCAGAATAATTTTTCAGAATCTCCGTTGGAAGTTGCTTCGGAAACCGAGTCACTAATTTCCCACTTCCCTTTTGAGAAGTCACTTCAGAACTCCACTTTCCAATTCAGAATGCAAAACTTAGTTCGCAGTTCAGAATTCAGAGAGAGAGAAGAGAAGTTGTTGTTGTCTTGGTGTGTTTCAATTGAGAGTCAGGAGGGCTTTATATAGCCTGCAGGAGGGGCCAACGGGTTCAAACCCAATGAAATGTTGCACCCTTTCGACCCAGCAGTCGTGTCTGTTGGCTGCCCAAAAGATACACCCAACAGTCACAACTGTTGGCAGTCCAACAGTTGCAACTGTTGGTATTCCAACAGTCTTGGAGCGGATCCGGATACCCATACCCGATTCAAAAAGAACCAGGCCGGGTAGGGAACCCGAACCCGAACCCGAACCCAGGCCCAGGCCCAGGCCCGAGCCCGGCCCGGCACCGGCAGGCCGGCCGCCGCCGCCAGCGGCGGCGCGCGCGCGCGCATAGATCCCTCCCAATCGCGCGCGAAAACTCCAAGTACCCAAAGGGCACGCCCTTTGTTCTCAATTTTCTTTATTTATACACCACAAACTTCCATCCCACGGCCAATGTGGGACTAAATGCTTTAAGCTACCTTTAGTCCCGTTTTGGCTTTGAATTAGGCAATCTTTGGACTTGAATATCTCATTCATTCGAAGTCGGAATTGAACATGTGAATATACCACGTTCATCACCAATGGAAGGAGAACACACTCCAACCATCATCCAGTTGATTCGATCAACGGATCTCGCCATAATTCATCTCGAAGATTCGCCTTTCATATTCTTCAATTCCAACACTTTCTTGCTGCTTTCTCATTGTAGTCTTCTTCCTCTCTTAGGATGTAGATGAGCAAAATATTTTATGATTGTTGCCATTGAATGTTTCAGAGATTGCTGACATTGAATTGAATGTTTCAGAGATGAATATCGGCGGAAGGAGAATACTTCGGAGGGGTTGGGGTCCGGTGCCTGGCCCTTCCAATGTTGGTCATCCGCCAGCATGTGGTTTAACTGGGATTTGCTTACCTCCTTACAAACCCTAGAGATCTTTAAAAGAAAGAGTTGTTGGAAAAAACACAACTATAATGCGGATTAAATTAAACCATGGATCAAGAATCAATAAAATAACATCTCAAGAAATAGATCAAATTCTTAATTGAGCAATACTTTAAATCACCATACCTGAAGCCATTGGTGAAGAGTGGATGAAGGTTGGAGAAGACTTTGATTCCTTCCTCTTGATTCTGCAAACCCTAATGCAAAGGATCCTCTTTTCTCTGTCTCCTTTTCCTTGCACAAAACTCACAGATTTCTTTTCTGATGGATTCTCAAAAAAATGAGCGTGAGATTGTAATTCTTTGCAGGAGGAGAAAAGTGGGTCGCACATTTGCAAATAAGTCCCCTTGAAATAAACCTTTCCATCATGGTACCCTTTATATTTCAAGAGACTATATAACTATATAAATGTGACTATAATATGGGCATCCTTAATATCAGTTAACTTTAATAGGAATCCAATGCAAATAATCAAGGTTAAGTGGGCCACCTTTATATGAGATTAACATTCTCCCACTTGGACCACTAACCGATTAGGTTAAAAAAAAAATCTTTAGAAAATAAATAAAAGAAAAGACTCATTTTCAAAACATTTTGACTCCATTGGATTCCATACTGAAAAACTTTGACACGTGCACGAATTTAAAAAACAACAACTGATAAGCCCAAATATGAAAAACTGTAATACTGCAATTAGCTTGGACCACCAATGCGAGTCATAGCGGTTATACAACATCCACGTCATACTCCCTTCTATGTACCACAACATTGATAACCCTTACCAATTGAGTCCATAATCAAAATGACCCCTGTAATTGTCTTGTAAAGACATTTCCTGTTTAACAAACATCCAAACATAATATGTGCACACATAATTGGATAACAGGAAACACAGAAACAAACTTTTATTTGTACAATAATGTCAATTACATATGTACCAAAATACACATTTATAGATTGCCCAAAAGACCCATTCTTACAACATGTTCCTTAAATGTCTTTGGAGGCAATCCCTTTGTCATTGGATCAGCAACCATTAAAGTGGTACTTATACTTACAATTGACACCTTTTGTTTCTCAACTCTTTCTCTAACCACCAAGTACTTAAGTTCTATGTGTCTAGAACCATTAGAGTACTTACCATTCTTAGAGAAAAATACGGCTGCTGTATTGTCACAATATATCGTCAGCGGCTTGGCAATATAGTCAACTACACCAAGTGCTGAGATGAAATTCCTTAACCATAATGCATGATTCGAGGCTTCAAAACATGCTATGAACTCAGCCTCCATCGTGGATGAAGCAGTGATAGTCTGCTTTACACTCTTCCACGAGATTGCCCCACCTGCTAGCAGGAAAATGAAGCCTGAAGTAGACTTCCTGCTATCTGGGCAACCAGCAAAATCTGAGTCCGAATAGCCGATCACCTCCAGCTGATCAGATCTCCTATATGTGAGCATATGGTCCTTCGTCCCTTGAAGATACCGCATAACCTTCTTAGCTAATTTTCAGTGCTCCATTCCTGGATTGCTCTGGTATCTTCCCAACATCCCAATAGCAAAGCTGATATCTGGCCTGGTACAAGTGTGAGCATACATCAAGCTCCCAACAGCTGATGCATACGGAACTTTCTGCATTTGACCCTTTTCTAAGTCATTTCTGGGACACTGGCTCCCACTTAATATGTCACCCTTCTGAATGGGTGCAGGACTGACTGAACACATTTCCATATGAAATCTTTCCAAGACTCGATTGATATATCCTTTCTGAGACAATCCTAGCAATCCTCGAGATCTATCCCTGAAGATCTCTATACCAATAACATAATTTGCCTCACCCATATCAACCATCTGAAAGTTCTTGGTAAGATAGCTTTTAGTTTCATACAGCAAACCAAGATCACTACTGGCTAACAAGATGTTATCTACATACAGAACCAGAAAAATAAACTTGCTCCCACTGATCTTTAGATATATACACTGATCAACAGTGTTTTCTGTAAATCCAAAAGAAGTAATGGTATCATTAAACTTTATATACCATTGCCTAGAAGCTTGTTTAAGTCCATATATAGATTTCTTTAATTTGCAAGCCAAGTGTTCTTGTTCTTTAATTGCGAACCCTTCAGGTTGCTCCATGTAGATATCCTCATCCAAATCTCCATTTAGAAAAGCAGTTTTCACATCCATTTGATGTAACTCCAAATCATAATGAGCTACAAGTGCCATAATGATTCTAAGAGAATCCTTCTTTGATACTGGAGAGAAGGTCTCTGTATAGTCAATGCCTTCTTTCTGAGTGAAACCTTTGGCCACAAGTCTAGCCTTATATCGTTCGATATTGCCTTTAGAGTCGCGCTTGGTCTTAAAGACCCATTTACACCCGACTTTCTTACAGTTATAAGGCAATTCAACGAGATCCCAGACTTGGTTTTGGTCCATAGATTTTAACTCATCTTTCATAGCATCAACCCATTTACTAGAATCATTGCATTCTATGGCTTGTGAAAATGAAACTGGATCTTTATTTATCCCAATATCATAGTCAGATTCCTGTAGATATACCACATAATCATCTGAAATAGCAGTTCTTCTTTCCCTTTGAGATCTTCTCAAAGCTGCCGGTTGTGGTGGTTCTACAATATTTTCAATGGGAATATCTTCATGGAGTGGTGAACTAACATTAACTTGTTGTTCTGGAATCTCAACTTGATGATCAAGCTGAGGGACAACAATCTCTCTTGGAGGAAAGTGTATTGGGATATTTACCCTTACCACTTCAAGATCTACCTTTCTTGGTTCAGCACTCTCACTAATTTCACCATTTTCTAGGAATCTGGCATTACCAGTTTCAATTATTCTTGTACTATGGTTAGGACAATAAAATTTGTATCCCTTAGACTTATCTGGATAACCAATGAAATACCCAGATATTGTTTTTAAGTCTAATTTCTTTTCTTGTGGATTATATATTCTAACCTCTGCTGGACAACCCCAAACATGTAAATGTCTTAAACTGGGTTTCCTACCAGTCCACAACTCGAAAGGAGTTGTTGGGACAGCCTTACTAGGAACCCTGTTCAAGATATACATAGCAGTCTTTAAGGCTTCATTCCACAATGAATTGGGTACATTTGAGAAGCTCATCATGCTCCTAACCATATCCATAAGTGTTCGGTTCCGTCTTTCAGCAACACCGTTCTGCTGAGGCGTACCTGGCATTGTGTATTGAGCACAAATACCATGCTTTCTAGAAATTTGGCAAATGGACCAGGATGTTGTCCTGACTCATCATATCTACCATAAAATTCACCACCTCGATCTGATCTTATGATTTTAACCTTTCTATCTAATTGTCTCTCGACTTCTGTAATGAACACCTCTAGAATGTCAACAGCCTGAGACTTTTCATTAATTAGATACATATAACCATAACGTGACAGATCATCTATAAAGGTAATGAAATATCTCTCTCCAGTAAAACATGGAATGGAGAGTGGTCCGCAAATATCTGTATGAATTATTTTCAGGAGTTCTTTACTTCTTGTGGCACCTTTCTTAGTGTGTTTGGTTTGCTTTCCTTTTATGCAATCCATACACACATCAAAATCAGTGAAGTCTAGGTTATCCAAAATCCCAGTCTTCACTAATCTTATAATTCTATCCCTGGAGATATGCCCCAGTCGCCTATGCCACAAGATTGAGGATTTTTCATTTATTAAGTCACGTTTTATACCAACATTCGAATGCAGAGATAATAAAGATTGTGCAAACTCATCATTCAATGAAATTTTATATAAACCATCACATAAAATTCCATGTCCAACCGGAATTGAATTATACATTAAAGAGAGTTTTCCACAACTAAACAAAACAGAATATCCAAAAACATCTAATTTGGATAATGACATTAAGTTTCTTGAAATCGAAGGTACATAAAAAGTATCCTCAAGATCCATCTGATGTCCCGTCTCTAAGATTAGTCGATAAGTACCAACATTCTCGACCTCCACTTTGAGACGGTTCCCCATAAAGACGAATCTCTCACTTTCCTTCGGTTTCCTGGTTGTAAGGAATCCCTGCATTGAATTAGTTATATGAGTTGTGGCTCCAGAGTCTACCCACCAAGTATTAGAAGGAACTTCAGCAAGATTTGATTCATAACATACAAAGAAAGATTTGTACCTTTCTTTTCGAACCAAGCCTTCCTCTTGTTGCAGTCCTTCTTCACATGTCCCTTTCTGCCACAGAAGTAACATTTGACAGTGAAGACTTTTCCATGACCTTGGCTACTTTCCCCACGGTCAAGCCCTTTCTTTGATGGAAATCTCTTACCTCTTCCATATTTACCTTTCTTATGGATACCTCCTGAAGTTACTGCCAACACTGAGTGCTGTCCTTCTTGCCTCAGTCTCACCTCCTCTTGTACACACATACCAGTTAGTTCATTCAGATTCCACTTATCCTTATGAGTGTTATAGTGGATCTTGAATGCCCCAAACTGAGGAGGAAGTGAGTTGAGGATGAACTGTACTAAGAAGGACTCATCAACTTTCATTCCCAGTGATCCTAGCTTAGCAGCCTTATCAGTCATGTTTAGAATGTGTTGCTGAACTCCTCTATTATCATCATATTTCATGGTGGTAAGTTCAGCCATGAGGTGCCAGCTAATGACTTATCTGCAGACTTAAAACGGTCTTTAACCGCACTTAATAGTTCAGATGCAATAGTTGTAGGAGGGAGTGAAGTCTTGATGTTATTAGCTATGGTCATCTTTATGAACATAAGACTGAGCCTATTAGACCTTTCCCAAGTTTTGGCATGGCTGACCTGTTCTGCTGTACTCTCAGCAGTTACTTCATCAGGTTTGTCAACTATTAAGGCCATGTCTAGGTCCAAAACACCCAGTGTAAACTGTACATGTTCAAACCACTCTGAAAAGTTGGTACCATCCAAGGCTGGAATGCTAGTGGCATGAGTGTGAAGGGAAGTAGGGACGTTCACTGAAACATAATAGGACAAGCTCACATTAATGCCTCGAATCAATACAAGTTTTAAATTTAATTAAGATGAACTATTGATATCACTTTGATTTCTCCTTTGGGCGAAACCTAAGCATATCTAGTGTTCACTCTTTAGGTGAGAACTTTTATCACCTATGTAGGTCTAATATAATTTATGTCACTTAGTTAGTAAGTCATATTACCTTTGGGTATCCAATTCCACACCACTAAGTTACATAAATTATACTACCCTATCCGGTTCATAATTATTTGAAAGAGACTTTCCTTTGGGCCAGTCCCAATCTCCTAACCAGAACCGCCATCGAGAATATTATTATCTTTAATGTCACTTACATTGACAAGTCTTTTATGTAGTTGTATATTCATAAGATTTACTAACCTAGGTCACTTTGGCAACTACTAAATCAATAAGCCTTATGAATACAAAACTAACTAATAATATTCTCTAATCCTTTTATTTGAGTAAAGCCATAATATCTCAATACATTACTTGACCAAGTATCAATCAATACTAACACAATAACTTAAATGTGTAATATACATTAATGATTGAATATTAACAAGTATTAGTCGACTACAAGGAAAGATTAGTCGACTTGGGTCAAGTCAAGTCGACTACACATTAGGTCTAGTCGACTAGTGCAAAAGAAAATTAGTCGACTATACCCATATTATTAGTCGACTACAAACTTTATTAGTCGACTTCACATTTAATTAGTCGACTCCTGAATCCAACAGAAAGTTCTCAACTTTCGGGTCACCGAATTAGTCGACTTGGAAATATGATTAGTCGACTATACCCTAATTAGTCGACTAGTCATAAAATCAACTAAAAATCAAGTCGACTCCTGCGGCAAACAGAGACTTTAAAACTTTCTGAAAAAGGGAATTAGTCGACTATACGATGGGATTAGTCGACTAATAGTCGACGAAGCAGTTATCAAAGGCAGTTTCTGCTTAGTCGATTTTAATCCAAAATTATCAAAAATTAGGGTTTTCAATTCCTTTGATTTTGATCCCAATTTAATTGCATAATTAGAGGAATATGAACATGATATTAGGGCTATTAAATCCTCTACAAATTCTACAATTAAAAGATCAAAAATTCGATTTTATGAATGTTAATCAAAAACCCTAACTTTCCATAATTCCTAAATCCAAGATGTATTGATTCTTTAAACATGGCTCTGATACCAAATGTTGGAAAAAAACACAACTATAATGCGGATTAAATTAAACCATGGATCAAGAATCAATAAAATAACATCTCAAGAAATAGATCAAATTCTTAATTGAGCAATACTTTAAATCACCATACCTGAAGCCATTGGTGAAGAGTGGATGAAGGTTGGAGAAGACTTTGATTCCTTCCTCTTGATTCTGCAAACCCTAATGCAAAGGATCCTCTTTCTCTGTCTCCTTTTCCTTGCACAAAACTCACAGATTTCTTTTCTGATGGATTCTCAAAAAAATGAGCGTGAGATTGTAATTCTTTGCAGGAGGAGAAAAGTGGGTCGCACATTTGCAAATAAGTCCCCTTGAAATAAACCTTTCCATCATGGTACCCTTTATATTTCAAGAGACTATATAACTATATAAATGTGACTATAATATGGGCATCCTTAATATCAGTTAACTTTAATAGGAATCCAATGCAAATAATCAAGGTTAAGTGGGCCACCTTTATATGAGATTAACAAGAGTATGCATTATGCATACTTGTCTGTATGTGTGCGCGTGGGGAATATGTAACATTTTGTGAAAATAAAATTAAATCGAAAAACAAGTCTATGGAGACTTGGGATGATTGAATGTAAAACTATTTGCCAAATGGGAAGATGGAGTGTGTATGATAGAAAACATAATTGACATCTAGCACAAATTTGTAGAAGCACGCTGGTTCAATGGTATTTGTTGAAGTGGTGCAAATCTTGTATGTCCCAATTTTTACCTTATTTTCTTCTTTAAATGGATTGAATTATGCTTGTAATTGCTATTCTTTGTCAGTATGTGCTATATGTGAGCAAATATCTCTTGTTTCTGATACATGTAAAACATACTATTGTACTTTGAAAAAATATTTTTCAATCATTATATTGATGGTTATGTCTTTCGTTTATTAACAAACCTCGGTCTCTTACTGCCTCCTCCACCTCATCCACCGCCATCCTCCACCAGATCAACCAAGCCACCTCCACCTCCTCCACCATATCCACCCATCCACCTAACCCCCTCATCCCCTCCTACACCTCCTCCACCAGATCTAACTTCTACGATCTACTGCCTCCACCACAACCTCACCCTCTGAAGCCTCAACTCCCTCCCCCACCTCCCTCATCACCACCACCACCACCACAGCAAATCCTACCACCACCACCTCAAATCCCAACACCAAAACCGCTCATCCCAAACCTTTTCTATTCAACATACTTTGTTTTCTTGATTGGGTGGGTGGGTTGTTTGTTTGTTATCCAGCCCCTGGCAATTTCTACTTTTCATTGTGCTTTCTCGCTATGGGTCTCGAAGCTCTCCCCGCCATCCTCCATGGTCTTCTACGCCGCAGGGTGATAAGGGGGGCCGCTCTGAGTTGAGAAGGCCAGAGAGTAAGCGCGTGGGCTCCTTCACCAAGGTCAGTGCCTTGATGGATTCAGCTTGTCACCATTGTGGCATTACCGGCCATTGGAAGGTGGTATGCTCGATAGATTTACTGTGCTTCAGTTGCCGGCGTCGAGACACAGAACTAGAGTGTGCCCGTTTCGGACTGAGCGTAGAGGAAAGGGAGAGACTGAGAAGGAGACGATGTCCTCGGTGGGTGTATGGAACTCATGTGGAGAATGGCGACAGGAGGAGAGATCTGGTGGTTTGGATTGGGATCACAAAGAGCAATGTGCGAACCTTATCGACGGTAAGAGACCACGGTCGTGTTTTCAGTTGTTCTCGGCCGCGGAGGGCATGCAACAGTGTCACGTCCAAAAAATGTCTTCTGCAGAAGCGGTTAGCAGAGGATCGCCTTTGGGCAAGGGTTCGATAAAGACACCTAGACGGTGTCAGCATCTACAAATTCCACTAATACAAAATATATGATTAATGGCGGTTAGAAATCAATTATAAAAGGGTCCTCACGATCGACTTGTATCCAGGAGTCGCAAAAAATGTCAGATATATGACGGTGGTTAAAAACCGCCATCATATATGAGCTATAACATAAAAAATCCATGTTATAAATAGGCCAACCTTTAATGTTGGTTCTACAGGAACAGACATTAAAGGTCTTCACTTTTAATATCGATTCCAATTGGAACTGACGTTAAAAGTGAATCTATAATGTCGGTTCTTCAAAACAAGAACCGACATACATTAAAGATTCACTTTTAACATAGGAACCGACGTTATAAGGTATATATTTTTTAAAATTTCATTTATATTTTTAAAAATCCATACATTCATCAGAATCACAGTATCATTACATTCTTTCTAACACTTCCAATACACATTAACACACACTTCATATCTCAATGCACATTAACAACACACTTCATATCCAATACACATATCTGACACCAATGAAGCATGCACCAAAATAAGTTATAAAATGAAGAATGCACTATTGATCTCCAATACAAATTTTCATCCAACATATATAAAAATTTACATCCAATACATTCAGATTTCAGTGCAAAATACACATACATATTCATATTCCAATACAAAAATACACATACACATACACAATATCACAATTAGTGTCTCATTATTCTGGAGTCTCTACATCTTCTGCACGTACTGCTTCTGTTATTGATAATACCTAAAGAGATATCTACCAAAAGAAGATGAAAATATTAAACAAGTATCACAAATATTTTGTTTTGTTCGCCCTTTAGATCAACGACTGTACATGGTGACCTATTTACTTGATAGCAAGTATGACTCACCGCCTCTGCCTAAAATCTTTCTAATATATCAGCTTGTAACATGATATTGTTGGCACGTCTTTAAGTGTCTGATTCATGCACTCTGCTACTCTAGTTTATTTTGATCGTCTTGAAATACTTAGCTGGTGTTCGATACCTTTACGGTCAAGTAAGCTTTGAATTCTGTGGAGGTATACTCGCCTCCATTATCGGACCTCAAAACTTTCGCCTTTCGCCCCTCTGATTCTCTGTCATAGTTTTCACTCTTTAAACTTCTAAAATACTTTCGGTTTCTGCTTCAAGAACTATACCCAAGCTCTCTTGAAAAAATTATTTATGAACGTGACATAGGACTTAGCACCCATGATGGATGCTACTGATGAAAGTCCCCACACATCCGTGTGTATTAGATCTAGCGAGCCATTTGTCTTGTGCTGTGATGTAAAGAAAACTACTCTACGCTATATACTCATGATATAAAATTTAGAAAGATCGAGTGTGCAATATTTGACACCTAGTAGAGCACCTTTATTGTGTATGACTTGAAGATCTCACTCTCTCATGTGTTCAAAACGCATGTGCCAAAGTCTTGTAGTATTCTCCTTTTCCGTTGCTGTGAAGCGTCACCAACAAAACAAATCCTAGTCATCTTGTACAAATTTTCTATCTGTGTTCTCCTTTGAGGATCATCATGAAGCCCTTGGTACATCCATCTGCACCAGAAAACTTGCACCGTGAGCTTCCAAAGCTCCCAGCGAGAGAAGATTCTTTTTCAAATCTAGAATGTATCACATGTTCGTGAGGGTTCAAACCTGTCTATCAAACATCCTCATACGGTATTACCAATGCCAACTGTCTTGCACATGACATTATTATCCATCAAGACAGAGTCTCGATCATAAGGCTTGTACGTACTGAATCACTCTCTTTTTAGACACATGTGATATGTGCACTCCAAGTCAAGTAACCAAGCATCTTAGTATTTTTTTCTTTCCTGACAGAGTTGTCAAGACATCACATAAATTCTCATCTACTTCTTTGGCAACATCGGCTTGCTCTGACTTTTCACTGGTACTAGCTCCATCAGAATCCTTGCCACCTTTCTTCTTAATCATTTCTTTGTATTTCATACAATTTCCCTTGATGTGCACTGATTCCCTGCAGTAGTAATAAGAATTACTGTTAGAAGTATCTGAATCCCTTTTGGGTCCCTACTCTTTGATCTCCCCCCTGGCCCTTGACAACCAGTCTTGAGGCCTCCTCTGTAGAATATATCTTCTTCATCAGTTCATTGTTTTGAAATATCTGTCTGACATCTTCTAATTCTAAGATCTTCTTATCATACATGATGGTGATCGCTAATCATAACTTAATGGAAGAGAAGAGAGTAACAGAAGAGCTTTTTCTAACTTAACCTTCAGAGCCAACAATTCGCTTAAAATCTATTAAAAGCATTTAGATGTTGTGGAATAGGCGTACTTTCCTTCATCTAAAGTTTGTATAACTGCTTCTTCATGAAAAGCTTGTTCAACAAACTCTTTGTCATGTAAAGGCTCTCCACTTACACCAAAGACCAGCAGTTTTTTTTTCATTCATAAGGTTGTAAAGGGCCTCATCTGATAGGCATAATAAAATCGCCACATTTTCGTGGAAGTCGATGTCGTTACACTCATCATCATTCATTTTCGATGGCTTCTTCTCAATACCAAGTAGGGTCTTGTGTGTCCCTCCTTCACGAGCAATGACGTTACTCACATCTTTCACAACAAGAAATTGGACATCTTGTCGAATTTCTTCACCTCGAACTTGCTTGTTGTGATTGTCTTACTAACCATCGCTCTGATACTAATTATTGTAACTTCAAAAGACATCAACAAACCTCTCCCTGAACAAAGAAGTCTTCCTGTAAGCTCATCTTCACATCTGAAAGACCAACTAGCTTTACAGGGACATACTGCGTCTTTTTGCGCCTTAGGGGAGAAAACACCACCCACCCACATGACTAAGTTTGGGGCATGGCTCTGATACCACTTGTAAGGACTTAGGGCACCATCTCAAAAGACTAGCCTTCTGTTGTGCCTCGGTGACAACAACCAACTGAGGATCTCACAAATCTCCAAGCACAAAGAACACCCAATAGAAGAAAGCACAAAACGCAAACAACAACTTTAACGAGGTTCGGCCTGAATACCTACGTCCTCGGGGCAATCCAATGGAAAGATTAATTACGAGGAAGATGATTACAATTGCTAACAGCCTCTTTGAATGCAAGAGAGCTCCAGCAAAATTCCTTTTTCGCAGGTACAAACCCTAGATTAAACAACAGCCTTTAAATACCCTGATTTCTGAAATAGCAGATTTTCACCCGAACCCGACTGTCGGTCGACCGGACGGTCGACCGACCTCTCCCACCAGTCGACCGGTCGGTCGACTAGGTGCCCAACAGAGAGTTGGGCACTTACAGTCAGGTTCTACCGGTCGACCGGGCGGCCGACCGGGTGCCCAACAGAGAGTTGGGCACTTATAGTCAGGGACTGCGGTCGACCGACCGGTCGACCGTCTTCTGATCCTGTGCACGCTGTGCATGTCGGTCGACCGGGCCGGTCGACCGACCAGCCTATTTTCTGCTGCTGCTGCTATTTCCCTTTCGCCTTCATCGTCGACTTCCTTGGCGATCATCTCGACGACCCTTGGCAATCCATTGTCAAATTCCTCTACAATAATCTCTCTTTCCAACAATTCTCCACCTCGGTGAAGATTCTCCAAATCTGAGCCGAACACCGACTCGAGAGCGGCTGCACCATTGTGGTTGCCTACGTACCCCAGCCCAAGGGATCAAGCCGTCCGTAGTTCACCTGAATGAGCTTCAGTAAGCTCAAACCACCTGAAGAATATGGAGCAAAGCTTTGCAATGTGCAAACTTCACTCCCGACACCACCTTCGTAAGCATGTCGGCCAGATTATCCGAAGTGTGAATCTTCAACAAGTTGATGTCACCTTCCTCCAAAATCTCCCGAACGAAATGGTACCTGACGTCAATATGCTTCGTCCTTGCATGATAGACCTGGTTCCTTGCCAAGTAGATGGCGCTCATGCTGTCACAGTTAATCTTCAGCAGATCCTGTTCCACGCCCAAGTCATCAAGCAACCCCTGAAGCCAGATTGCCTCCTTCATAGCCTCTGTCATAGCCATGTACTCAGCCTCTGTGGTCGACAATGCGACGGTAGATGCAGTGTGGAGCGCCAACTCACCGGTGCCTGTGAGAATGTGAAGACATATCCCGTCGTCGACCGACACTTGTCAAGGTCCTCTGCATAGTCGGAATCCACATACCCTATGCATTCTGCTTTCCAGTGTTGTCCTTCTCAAACACTAGACCTACATTAATGTTCCCTTGATGTATCTCAAGATCCATTTCACAGCTTCCCAATGACCCTGTCCTGGATCATGCATATATCGACTCACCATGGAGACAGCCTGTGATAGATCTGACCTCGTACATACCATAGCGTACATCAAGCTACCCACCGCACTGGCATATGGAACGTGAGACATATACTCACGCTCTTGAACACTCCTAGGAGACATCTTTGCAGATAATTTGAAGTGAGGAGCCATAGGTGTACTAACAGACTTGATATCCTTGCTGATATTAAACCTCTGCAGTACCTTCTCCAAATAACCCTTCTGAGTCAAACTCACCCTGCCAGCTCTCCTGTCTCTAGTGATTTTCATGCCCAATACTTCCTCGCTTCGCCCAGGTCTTTCATCTCGAACTCTGACGATAGATTCTTCTTCAGAGTATCAATAGCAGATCTCGACCTCGAAGCAATCAACATATCATCTACATAAAGAAGTAGATAGATATATTCACCTGATGGTAGCCTGTTGTAGTACACACATGGATCATAATGGCTACGTGTGTACTTCTTCTTCCTGATGAAGCTATCAAATCGCTTGTACCACTGTTTAGGAGACTGCTTCAATCCGTACAGCGACTTCTTTAGCTTGCATACTAACTCTCCTTCCTGCAGTCTTGTAACATGTGGGCTGTGTCATATAGATCTCCTCCTCAAGATCGTCGTGGAGAAAGGCGGTCTTCACATCATGGTCAAGGTCCAACTCATTCTGCGCAACCAAGGCCAATAGAATACGAATTGACGAGTGTTTAACTACAGGGGAGAATACCTCGTTATAGTCAATTCTTTCCCTCTGAGCGTAGTCTTTAGCCACCAACCTTGCCTTGTAGCGCACTGCATCTTCTTGAAGAGATCTTTGCTTCTTAGCATATACCCACTTGCACCCTATGGCCTTCTTCCCTTGGGCAACTTGGTAAGTTCCCATGTGTCGTTCTTATAGAGAGATTGCATCTCATCCTTCATGGCCGCTTTCCACATCTTACTTCCGAACTGATCTCAGCTTCTCTGAAGGTAGATGGAGCCTCCTCGACGAATGGAAGTGCATACGCGACGACCATATCAGTGGTGAGCCAACCTGGTCTCCTAGTGTTCCTTCGTGGTCTTTCAACTGCAGTAGGATCTGTAACAGTATCCATGACCTGCTCTTGACCCTCTTCAACATCTTCAGCATCTTCTTCAACTGCTCGATCACTTCCTGTGTCACCTCAGGAATAATCCGAAATGATACTGAATCTTCTAGAGATGGTGGATCTACATCAATCTCTACCTGCTGCAATAGCTCCTTGGTCTTGCTGGTCTCCACCTGCTGAGAGACCGTAGGCTTCATCAAAGAAGCCTCATCGAACGTGACATCCCTGCTGAGTAAGAACTTGTTGTCAGTTTGGTCCCCAATCTTGAACCCCTTGGTTCCTCGCTTGAAGCCAACGAACACCCTTTCTTGCCTTGGGTCCAACTTGTCTTCTCTGACATGGTAGTAGGATGGACATCCAAAGACCCGTAGCAAATCATAGTCCCCAACAGCTTTTCCAGACCAAGCTTCAAGAGGAGTCTTCCCCCCTATTGCAGATGACGGCAACCTATTGACGAGGTGGCATGCATACGCCAAAGCTTCAGCCCAGAACTTCTTGACAGTCCTGCATTGGATAACATACACTGAACCTTCTCTAGCAAAGTCCGGTTCATCCTCTTAGCCACCCCATTTTGTTGCGGAGTCTCTCGTACCATGAAGTGTCTCTCTATGCCCTCATCAAGGCATAACTGTAGGAAAGGATCGATTTGTACTCTCCTCCATTGTCAGAACGGAGGACCTTAACCTTCCTTCCCGTGCTTCTCTCCAGATTAGCCTTCCACTTCACAAATAGTTCTAGGACTTCATCTTTGTGTCGCATAGTGTACACCCAACAACGCCTAGAAAAGTCATCAATGAACGACACAAAATAGTGGTTACCTCCAATCGATGCAGTTGGTAGGTCCCATACATCCGTGTGAACATAGTCAAGAATACCCTCTGTGCAGTATGAAGCTGTGCCAAACTTCACCTTGGTCTTCTTGCCGATGATGCAATGCTCACAGAAATCTATCTTGCAGGTCTCAGCACCCTTCAGCAACCCTTGCCTCGCAAGAGCTTGCAATAATTTCTCCCCTGCATGTTCCAGCCTCATGTGCAACAGCCGGGTTGAATCTTCCTTTTGACTGGTAGAAGCTGCCACCTGCCCTGTCACCGTACTACCCTTCAAGTAGTACAATTTGTTCCGACGATCGGCCTTCAACACCACTATCGAACCTTTGTCATTCTAAGGACTCCCTCCTTAATAGACACTCCAAGGCCCAATGATTCCAAAGCTCCTACAGAAATCAAGTTCCTCTTCAACTGAGGTACATACCTCACTTCTTTCAGCTCCCTCACCATCCCATCGAACATTCTGATTGGAATAGTGCCAACACCCTCCATGATGCACGGATGATCATCGCCATGACGACCGAACACCCCTCCAGCTTCTTAAAACTGGAAAACCAGTCTCGATTTGGGCATACATGATATGTTGCACTTGTATCCAAGATCCACTCGTTTTCACCCGAGTAGCCTATGATGGGCGTAGTAACTGAAAAAGAGAACACCGAAGAATCTGAATCCGATCCATCTGCCTGTGATTTACTGCTTGCAGTGTTTACCACTTTGCGAGATTTGCCTCGGACTTTGATTCTTTCTTCTTTCCCTTGAACTTTGGACAGTCCACCTTCCAGTGCCCAATCTCTCTGCAAAAAGCGCACTGATTTCTCTTGAGATCCCTGAAGCCGGCTTGGACTTTGATCTTCCTCTAACCTCCTTGCCCTTTCGCGATGAACCCCTGCCTCTTACTTCCAGTGCCTCTGCCGATGAGCTTGACCTAGAAGGATGTCTCTCCTTCTTCCTCGTCTCATAGCTAGTCAGTGCAGACGACACTTCATCATAATCCAAGGTCTGCCTTCCATTGATGAAGGTCAGAGTGAATGTCTCATACTCCTCCACCGGGAGTGAATTCAGAAAGATGATCGCCTATCTTCCTCTTCTATCGTGACATCCACGTTTACCAAGTCCGTAAGAAGCTTAGTATATCGGTTGATGTATCATTCACTGTGCTTCCCTCTTCATTTGAAAACTGTACAGCCTACTCTTAAGCTGCAATCTAGACTCAACACTCTTAGTCAGGTATTTCTTTGCAGGGTGTCCCACAGATTCTTTGCCGACGTCTCATGTTGTGCAAGATATTTTATGTCTTGCGACAAACATGAACGTATCAAGCCACATGCCGACCTGTTCATCTTCGCCCACTCTTCATCAGTGGTTGTGCTCTTCTTCTTCTCCAATAGGAGAGTGTCCTCGAGGTTCGATGCATTCAGCGCATCCATAACCTCGCATCTCCACATCTCGAAGTTATTAGTACCATTGAACTTGACAACTTCAATCTTGGGTGAGAATTCATTGTCTTAGCCGAAATAATTCTTCTGCCATTGAGATTCTCTGATCCTCTAACTATGCGGAAAATCAACCAACTGAAATAGATCTATACTCTGATAAAAATTGGATTTTTACCTTTCCCTTGAAACCCTAAATCAAGTTTCACTTCTGATCTACTTCAACACAGATTCCACGAGCCTTTCTAGCGTCCTCCTGAGATCGACACACGATCCCACGAACACTAATACCTCTGATCTGAGATCGACACACGATCTCCACCGGATCAGATCTCGAGCCCTCCAAAATCCTCAGAAATCCCAAGCGCAACCTGGTTGCTCTGATACCACTTGTTGTGCCTCGGTGACAACAACCAACTGAGGATCTCACAAATCTCCAAGCACAAAGAAACACCAATAGAAGAAAGCACAAAATGCAAATAACAACTTTAACGAGGTTCGGCCTGAATGCCTACGTCCTCGGGGCAATCCAATGGAAAGATTAATTACAAGAAGATGATTACAATTGCTAACAGCCTCTTGAATGCAAGAGAGCTCCAACAAAATCCCTTTTTCGCAGGTACAAACCCTAGATTAAACAACAGCCTTTAAATACCCTGATTTCTGAAACAGCAGATTTTCACCCGAACCCGACTGTCGGTCGACCGGACGGTCGACCGACCTCTCCCACCAGTCGACCGGTCGTCGACTGGGTGCCCAACAGAGAGTTGGGCACTTACAGTCAGGTTCTAACGGTCGACCGGGCGGCCGACTGGGTGCCCAACAGAGAGTTGGGCACTTACAGTCAGGGACTGCGGTCGACCGACCGATCGACCGTCTTCTGATCCTGTGCACGCTGTGCATGTCGGTCGACCGGGCCGGTCGCCGACCGGCCTGTTTCTGCTGCTGCTGCTATTTCCCTTTCGCCTTCATCGTCGACTTCCTTGGCGATCATCTCGACGACCCTTGGCAATCCATTGTCAAATTCCTCTGCAATAATCTCTCTTTCCAACACCTTCTAGATGGAATTGCTCAAATTTTTATATACTCAAGATCATCCCTTTGTCTAACCGATGTGAGACAATTGTTCGCACAATCCGAACACATCCCTCAACTCCGTTCTTTCTCTGGTGATTCATTTGAACAAGAAAGCTAATTTTGATGGGAGAAATTATGCACGTCCAAGATTTCTCCCCAATACAATCATCGGTCCTCATGTCTTCTGGTTCTTCCTGTAAAATCCAGGGATCTAAAATCTCGATGAGTCTATCTGAAAAAATCATCTCCACAATATATGAAGACCAAAAGTAACATTTATCATATCTGAATTTTCCCAGTTTTGTAAGATAGTAAAATCACACGATCAAAACAAACAAATATCAAAAATGTGAAATCAAATGATTGCATATGGAAGCTTATTTCCAAGAGACCATATTTTAACAGAGATTATATATAGAAAATATTCTATTGTCTTGAGACTTTTTTTACGTATTTGCTCCAAAATTCCAAGCATTGAGTCTTCAAAGCTAATCACATGCTCAGTACTCCAGTCTTGGTCTGTGATTCTTTCCTTTTCTTGTGTTCTCAGTCGTCCTTCTCAATCTCATGGCTAAAAGTATTTCTTAGAAAATCAAAGAGAGGACCACGTCATATGTAATCAATGGAAGAAAGGTTGTCCATGCACTTATTTCCAACCTTTTTATTCAACTTTGTAGTGAAATCTAATACTAATTGCCACACACTTGTGAAGATTTGATTAGCGTGTAACTTTGAGGACCACGACCTTGGCTTGTTTGTTTCGTCGTAAAACTCGTAAAAGTCCGTAATTCGTAAATGACTTACAACCCAATTATAACTACATCGTTTGTTTGGACTGTAATTCGTAAAAGACTTACGCAACTCAATTACTACTCACTTGCAACCCAATTACCACTCACTTACAACCCACTTACAGTTAATTTTGTGTTCATGTAAACTTGTATTTATTTTTTATGTTAATATTAATTTTTTTTAATATTTAACATTTTTAGTATTTATTTGTAATATTAAAACTTTTTAAATCACCAAATAGTTAATTTTGTGGTCAACTTTTCTGCTTACGACTTACACATTACGACAACAACCAAACACCGTAAAACACAATAGACTTTCTCCCTTACAACTTTATATTACCAACCAAACACCGTAAATTTATATGCATGTAACTCATTTACAGCTATGGGTCTGTTTGGTTGTCGTAACTGGCCGTAATTCGTAGTTGTAATTGGTAAAGTCTTTTACAATTGTAAATGAGTACATGTATGTAATTTTTACGGTGTTTGGTTGGTAATATAAAATTGTAAAGTGGGAAAGTGTATGTACTTTACGGTGTTTGGTTGTCGTAATGTATAAATCGTAAGTGAAAAAGTTGACCACAAAATAACTATTTGGTGATTTTAAAAGTTTTAATACTGCAAATAAATATTAAAAAAGTTAAATATTAAAAAATGTTAATATTAATATAAAAAAATATTACAAATTTGTATGACCACAAAAATAACTGTAACTGGGCTGTAAGTGAGTGGTAACTGGGTTGCAAGTGAGTGTTAATTGAGTTACGTAAGTCTTTTACGAATTACGGTCCAAACAAACGCCGTAGTTGTAACTGGGTTGTAAGTCATTTACGAATTACGGCCTTTTACGTGAAACAAACAGCCCTACCAATTACAACTTACGAATTATGGCCAATTACGACAATCAAACAGCTATAAGAAATCATTTATGGCAATCGATATTTGAACTAAGGTTTCAAAATCATGGGCAGCAACAAGATGGGTTGCAAACCTCTACTCATCTTTGCAAATCTCTACTCATCTTGTTCTTACTCCTGGTTTTAGCCTCAACCTTGTGATCCCCTCAATCTTGTGTCTTCTTGTCTTGAGAGTAGTTTATTTGAGATCTTCCTTTATATGATTATTAAAGGACTAACTTTCTCTTTGAGAATTTCTCTCTCTTTTTTTGAGAGCTATTTTTTTTTAAAAAAATACAGAGGTTTCTTTTGTTGTGCGCGGCGGCAACAACAATGAGAAATTCACCAATAGAGATGATGCAACCGGAGAAGTACCCACACGAAAAGAACAGAGAAATAAGAAAGAAAATAAGCCAACACAATATTTAACGAGGTTCGGCAATTTGCCTACGTCCTCCGGGGCAGAGAGGAGAGAGATTTTATTGATTCACTAATCAATTACAACTTGTTCCTTACTTCAAGGAATTTCCAAGAGAGATTTTCAGTGGGATACAATTCATAAGGGTTCTAACCTATATTTATAGCCAAAGAGTCCCACAGCTTAGGAAACTCTGATTGAATTTGACCCCAAAACAGGAAAAGGAGTCTGAACCCTAAAAGGAGAACAAAATGCGTCTGTCGGTCGACCAACCAGTCGACCGACCACTGTTCTCGGTCGATCGGCCCGGTCGACCGGGACCAACCAAGAGCAACTGCCTTTAAGTCGGTCGACCGCTCCAGTCGACCATTCCCTTGCCACGATCAACCGAGCGGTCGATCGGGCCATGTCTGTGCACGTCGTGCACACCAGTCGACCGGGCAGTCGACCGGCACACCGGTCGATCGGGCGGTCGATCAGGTTCTGTCTTGCTTTGCTGCACGCGCTGTTTTTACTCCCTTTAACTTCTGATCTCTGCGCTATCTTCCTGAGTTTAAAAAAGTCTTCCGATTCTTTTTTATCTCCTCTCTCCCTACAATTCTCCACCTCGGTGAAGATTTTTCAAATCTGAGCCGAACTCCAACGAACATCTGAAAGAACGAAATCGACACACGATCTCGGCAAAGTCAACACACGATTTGACTTGGCCAACAGACGAAACCTGTTCCTTCAAACGAATCGCCAGCACACGTAAATTGATTTTCACTGATCTCACCAGATCCAAATTGAGTTTGTCGTTGCCATCTGTAACTCTCACCAAACTCCAATATCAATTGTAAGCTTCCAACTTCAGCTCAGATCCAAACAGAATGCACCATATATGCCTTCCCATTATTCCACCTGAAGAGAAATACCATATGAGCCGACCAACGAACGTGTTTCTAACTCAGCAACTACATGGAACTCTATTCAAAGTGACCTCAAGAAGAACTCATCATGAGCCAACACTGGCTCTCTTACTGACTGGCTCTCTCCAGCCTACATGCCTTCAAGACGGTCCAACCAAGTCTAAGTAGAGCACACCAAACACCATCATCGACTTCAACAAATTGGATGAACACCTATCCTATGTAAGCTTCACTATCTTCTCACCAGAAGATCATCCGTCATCGAGATCACAACGCTTCACCTCTACGTGAAGTCCAATTCTTCTCCTCTACGTGAAGTTCAACTCTTCACCTCTATGTGAAGTCCAACTCTTCACCTTTACGTGAAGTCCTAATTAGCTTCTCGAGAACCCAAATACACCATATAGTTTCATACGGGTTGCATTACCAAATGTTTGTGCCTTTACGGTTGCCTACGTACTTTGTCCAAGGGATTAAGCTAACCGTAGTTCATTTAAATGAGCTCCACCGAGCTCAAGCACTGTGACTGAATCTTCAGTAGGGAACCTAACTGGCTGAGTCGTATGAACCTTCTTATTACGTTATGGAGAACAACGACCTTCAACTTGATCTTGTCGCGGTCACAAGCTTGAGATTCATACTTTTTCACCCACTTTCGTGGTTTTATCTTGGTCTCAATTTCTGCAAATAATTCGACATTCGCATCAATGTCTTCAACCTATTCAGCATCAAAACTGGCTACATGATTTTCACCTGGTGTTACATCCGGTAAAGTTCTCACTGATACCGGACCAACAGGAGGTGATGGAGTAGCATCAACCTCCACTCGTTGTGATACTTTCTTGATTTCGTCCTCTCCACCTGATGAGAGATGGTAGACTTCAACACTGAAGTCTCATCAAACGTGACATGCTGACTCAACACGATTTT
>JAVJIF010027250.1:0-61925 GCA_038442645.1 Agave tequilana | reverse complement strand
TACCCAGATGTCTAGATATATGAACTAGTGTTCCAGCACACATATATTCATATCTAAGTAAAACAAGGTTGCTATTGAAAACCAACAGGGGTATCAATGAATAATGTTTACAGTGGGTGCCGTACATGCTCGGACCACGGTCAGGGCGTTACATTGCTGTGTATGAAACCGGCCGCAAGGCCAACTGGAGGGTCTTATAGGATGCCCTTTTCAAGATGGTACCAAGAAGGAGGGAGCCAGCACTCCCTTCAGTCATCTGGAGGCCCTCAAGTCGAACTGGAAGATTTAGTTGCATACATACCTAATACCACTATAAACAGAATATATTGATAGTCGTATGTTCCCCCGACCCAATGTAAGTTGTCCCTTTTTTATAGTTATTAGATAATTATCATTTTACGGGAATGAGCAGGAACAAATCAAGAGTATTAGGAATATAGGTGTATCAGGAGTACGGCTTGTACTGGAATATAACAAGATGCAAACAAGATGTCAGGTCATCATTCTCGTTATCGTGATAATTATAAGAGTCAAGTACATCATGTCAGATGTCAGGTGATAGCATGACAGGAGGGTGATATTAGGCAGGTGACAAGTGATAGCATGGCAAATGTTAGCATATCAAGTGAAAGTAGGTCAAGCGATACAGGCAGGTGTCAGGTGATAGCAATTAGGTGTCAAGTAGTAGCATGTCAGAGGTCAGGTGATAAGTGATATCATAATAAGGGGCAGGTGGTAGCATGTAGATGACAAGTATCAAGATGTCAATATGTAGATGTTAAGTGATAGATAACAAGCATGTACATGGCAAGTGATAGAGTAATAACTGAGCAACAATCAAGCAGAGCTGAGTAAGCTGGAGGCATAGATAGTGAATATTGTTTAGTCACTAAAGCACTTGGCGGGGTTACCGGTACAACTCGGCTTAAAATGCGAGTAAAAATTTTGCAGCATCTCGCCTAGGCGAATCTAGTGAATAAAGCGCTGAGTGCTAAGCATGCCTACTAGGCTAAGCATGAGAGATCTGACGGTCTAAGCGCACTCCTCTTTAGAGAAAGTGGGCGAGATCCCGGAGGCTAAAGTATGCTTGGGATCTAGGCGCACTCTCGGCAGCTACCACGAAACCCGTAAGGGTGTAGGCCTAAAACCAATTGTGTAGGTAGCCCAAGAGTGGGCAGAAACCCAGAGTCAGTACAGGAGTACCTGCATGAAATGTTAGTACCACACAATCAAGCATATAAACAGGCAGTAGATAGTCTATAGTGTGTGAAGCCCAAAGACTGTGTGTAAGCTCATAAGGGCTGAAGTAAGCCCAGGATCTAAGCACACCCTCAATAGCTACCATATAACCCATAAGGGCATAAGGCCTAGACCAATTATGTAGCCATCCTGGGAGTAGGCAGAAGTCCCGAAGGCTATACATGGGCACCTGCATGGTTAGTACCAACACGTGTACAAATATCATATCGTTTACACTATTACAAGCATTCAAACATAGGATACAGCACATTAAATCGGTATACACATACAACTCAGTACAAATACACAGGATCACAAAACATAATCCCATCACAAATCTAAATACAGTACAAGCTCAACGAGACAAGAAAAAACACTCGCCTAAAACACCAATTCTAAAACTTCGCACATCCGAATTCCCAAGCGAGGAAATACACGAAGTTAAAGGAGGAGGGCTTGGTCCTATGGTGGCCGCTGGCCCTAGGGTGGTGCGCCACCTTGGGGTGGTGACCTAGGTGGTGGCCGGCTATGAAGAGAGAGAGAGAGAGAGGAGAAGATGGCGGTGAAGATGTTGGAGTGGTGGTGGAAGTATTGGTGGAGTTGGATTTTGACAGAGAAAGAAAAGGGAAGTGAAGGAGGTGATGAAGGAGATGATGATGGAGGTTGAAGTAGTAGTGATGGAGGTGGTGCTATGATGGTGAAAGTGAAGATGGTAGTGATGGGAAAGGAAATAGAAGAGGTGGTGGTGAAGATGGAAGATTTATAGTGGTGGTGGTGGTTTTTGGAGGAGAATGAAACGGAAGGAGATGGAGAATGGGGAGGGTAATGTAGGAGCTTGAAATGGTCATGATGAGGTGGTGTTATGGTGATGATAGTGATGGTGGTGGTGGTGGTGGAGAAGAGCAGAAGAGATAGTGATGAAAATAGTGTAGTAAAGATGGTGGCGGTGACATTGGTTGTGTTGTTGTAGTTGTCGCCGGAATGATCACCAGAATGGTCACCGGAATGGTCACCTGAGATGTCATCGGAGAGTGCATGGCCGACCCCTAGCTTGGGGTGATGGCTAGCCTAGGTGGTGGAGGAGTGGAGGTGCTTTAGTGGAGGGATTTACAGGTGGTGGTTGTTTTGGAGAAGGTAAAGGAGATGGTAGGATTTTGGTGGACTTTTGGAGTTGTGATGGAATAAATGGAGATGGAGGAGGAAGAAGATGATGGTAGGGAGTTGAAAAAGTTGTGGTTGTTGTGGTTGTGGTGGAGACAAAGAAGGAGTTGGTGGTGATTAGGGTTTTGATGGAGAAATGAAAAGGAAAGGAGAAGGAAAGGGTGTTGTATTTCGAGTTGGAGTTAAAGGAGAAGGAAAAAAGGATTGGGGTTAGGGTTTTTTTTGTAAAATAGAGAGGGAATGAGGTGGCTTGGCCAGCTATGGGTGATAGAAGAGGGTGTTGAATGGTATGGGATATTTTGGAGGAGACAATTTGGAGGAGGGTTGTAGAATGTAATGAAAGAATGGAGAAGGTTTTAGAATATGGTGGAAGGAAAAGGACGGAAGGAAAAAGAAAAAAGAAAAGAAAAGGAAAAAAGAAAAAAGTAATTGGAAGAAAATAGGAAATTAATTGGAATGGTGAAATCCCCGGGTTCAGTCGGCTGCGGAAACTTTCGAAAAAATATCAGAATCGTCCGAAATCAAGTATCTCAAAACGAATCCCAAAATTCTAAAAATCAAGAATATTATTTTAAGAATTATGATAAAATCCATTTCAATAAATTCTTTATTTAAATTAAAAATCTTAGAATATCTACCGACACTGGTCGACACCAAATCTGGTCAAAATCTGTTAAATTCTGAAAATTTCTAAAAAAATATTTAAAATAGTAAATATTATTCTAAGAAAATATGTGAAAGCGGGTTTTTTGAATTTGACTCCATTCATAAATTAAAAATCTGGGAATAAACCAGTGATACTAATTAATCCCAATTTAAGGATTTTTATAAAAATAATTCAAAAAATCTGAAAAATCATGAATATTCTAAAATACTGGAAAATAGGTTTGAAACTAAAATTGGTCAAATTTGACTACCAGAGAAGTTAAATCGAGCAATACACTAGGATCGGGTCCCCGTTTCAAACTAGGGTTGACTCCGAGTCCACGAATCCAAATCCAATGCAAGGTAATCACATAATTAATCATAAACAAAACAAATACGAGAAGTAAATTGAAAAATATGATCAAAAAATCTGAACACGTATCTAAGTACGTATTCCAGGAATAGAGTGTTTAGCTGAATTGTTTATTTAGGAGGCTACCCTTTTAAGCGTCAACAGATGTTCCCAGCGAAGAGTTTGTAATAAGATTACTATATGTCCTACCTGTTCGGCAACTCTAGAAGTAGACCATAATATCATAAATAAAGAAAGCCTGACAATGATGAATACTGAATGTTGAACGCTGATTACTCTGAAGGCCTAACTAAGAATTTGTAATAACCGTTTTCTAGACGATAACCCAACTGTAGATTAATATATATAGAGAATACCTGAGCCCTTCAAGGTTGGCTGACTAGATCATCAATAAAGATTTTGACAAGTTAGTTCAGATGCAGCGACTTGTCAAAATCCTTGTTGAGTCCATTCTTATTTGTCATAGTGATGGATGAGCTTACTAGAGCTATTCAGGATGAAGATACCGTAGTGTATATTATTTGCTGATGATATTCTCCTGTCGATAAAACGACAAGCTGGGATAAATGCAAAATTGGAGTTATAGAGGCAAACTCTAAAATCTCGAGGTTTTAGATTAAATAAGGCCAAAAAGAGTATATGGAGTGTAAATTCAATAAATAGGAAATCTGAGATTATAGTATTGTGACACTAGATGGTCAAGAAATATCGATGAGCAGTCATTTTAAGTACTTGGGTTCTATTATCTAAAAGGATGGGGAGATCAATAGTAATGTCAACCATAGGATCCAAGTCGGCTGGTTAAAATGGAGGAGCGCAATAGGAGTTTTATGTGATCATAATATTCCATTATGGCTGAAGGAAGAGTTTATCAGACTGCTATTAGGCCAGCTTTGTTATATGGCACAGAATGTTTGGCTATTAAAAGATATCATGCCTGGAAGATGAGTGTAGCAGAGATGCGCATGCTTCATTGGTTGTGTGGTAACACGAGGAGAGATAAGGTGAGAAATGAGGATATTCGTACTAAGATAGACGTAGCCTCTATGGAAGAGAAGATGAGAGAAAATCGCCTACGATAGTTTAGTCATTTGTGACGTAGATTTACAGATGCGCCAGTCCGCCGAGTAGAGCATATCAAATTAGGGCAAGTTAAAAGAGCGCAGGGGAGACCGAAGAAAATATAGATAGAGGTAATATGACAAGATATAGAGGCTAAAGTCTTAGTGAAGGCATATTGCTCCATGGGAATGAGTGGAGAGAAAGTTGATCCATGTACCCGATCTGGCATAATTCTTTTTTCGTTCATGTAGCCTACCCCAAATACTTAGGACAAATGGCTTAGTTGTTGTAGTTGTTGGTTTAGATGCAGCGAGAAAACTTGTTTCACTTCGTCTATACAACACATTAGGCGGGAGAATCGAGGAATGAGGCTACAAGACTAAATACTGAGGAACTAGCCATGAGTGATGCCAGGCCCAGATGGGGCCGTTGCGTAACACCGCGTTAGGAACTTGGCACTAGGATGCGGCGGAGTTAATGCTCTGCGAGGCTCGCACTTGGCAGAACTCACACGACGAAGCCAGCGCGTAACACATCGCTAAATGCTAAGCACCGGGTGCAGCAAAACCCACACCTGGTTGAATTTGCACGGCTAGAACATGACTCTTGTTTGGCAAGGATAGTGGGGTCCTTGGCTCATCAAATTCGTAAAGACTGCTGGGCATTATGGCTCCAAAGAAAATGATCAAGAATTCATAATAACCGAGATGAATCCTGAATATTGTCTTCTAAATGTCCCTGAGCTCCGTGAAGTACATTTCATAATGACACCTAGTAGCATAATCTGTCTGATTATATAAGTAATGACTATCCTACTTTCTGTACTCAGCTCACTTTCTGTGCTAATCCCTATTGAATGCTCATATATATAAGAATAGAGTGCAGAGCTGAGGAACTACCCTATATAAGATAATCCAGTGTACTAGAATCAAAGAATGGTAAAATGGAATGATAGTGAACCACATCTGTCCTACCGCTACCTCACTAGCCTACCCATATCTTAAGCTGGTAAAAAGCTACGAAAACTAGAATAGTGAAAAAAGGAAGGGATTCAAAAATCAAAGGAAGGACTATCAAGAAAATAGATAACTCTGCACTTATAGTTTGATTGTATAATCAGGACTCATGCATACTAGTTGCAAATTTTATTACCATTAATTTGCGACTATTTGTATTATGAAGTAAGAGTTTGGGCTCTGATACCATCCTATAACACCCTAATCCCGCGAATATGGAGATGTTACTGCAACGTATATACGTATGTCAAAAATACCCTCATATATATATATATGTATATGTATGTATGTTAAGCATCAGTACAGGCAAGAATCAGAGTATGAAAGGACGTGGTGTATTATATGTTCTAACATATGAGTATAATTATAAAGTTATCACAAGATGTGATGCAATATTACAAGAATATTACATCACCGATAGGCACAAATGCGAGAATACAAAGAGATATACAAGTATGAACAGTATAAGAGATGCTTATGAGTTACAAAAGAAAAACTCGAGAGATGAACAAGGGGGCCTGAAAAGATAGGGCTTCAGACGGTCTGCCAAAGATCTACACTTCCTCTGCACATCTTTGATCAGCAATTGAAAAAAATTCACAAGCTCCAAGCTCCAAGATCTGAACATGCAGGTCTGGGGGAGTCAGAACTCCCCAACGAGTGGTTTAGTGAATGCCAAATGGTGTGCATAGATAAGCACGAGTGTATCGATAAATCCGAATCAAAGAGCATGTATTGAAATCGTGTCGTGAGCATAGGCATACATGAGCAGGAAAGGAGGTAGCAAGTAAAGTAAATATGGTAAACAAGTTATATAAGCTCAAATTACCAATCCATGAGGTTAATACGTCAAAAAAATAATCCAAATAAGGAAACCCTCATATGTATGCTATATATACCTCATATTACTATATCCTGAGTTCATATAACCTGGGTTGACTCCTAAACTAAGAAAATAACATAAAACTAATAGAAAACCGATAAAATTGTTAACACCAAATACATGCAAAACTAGTTGTATGATAGGTAGTCAAAAGTGCATATTTATCATCATATTTCCCTACTTATTCTTTTATAAAGCACTGTTACATAACGTTTTATTATTTAGTATTGTGCAAGCCTTGAGTAATTAAAGAATAAATAAATGAAGCCCAATTGAAGCCCAAAACCCCAAAAAGCCTACAAACCCACATGCATGATTTATTTAGTAATTTAGAAGCTTCGATCTTATCTAACCTGATCTAAACTTAGATTTTAAATTATTAATTTAAATTCTAGGAGAAGAGGAGGAAAGATAAAGTAGGACTCCTAATTGCTATTCAAATCTAAGGGGAGAAAGGCTTGAAGATAAAATAAAGGGACCAAATCCTTCTTAAATTCGGATTTTTGATAACTTGCTTCCCAAGTTATCCCGAATTCTTAAGATTGAGGGTCAGGATGCAGAATCCAAGAGGAGGCACCCAGATGGACGGACGAGAGGAGGCCACGCACTCAAGCGCATGGCAGTTGGCCACGAGATTGCCACAGAAATGCAGAAAAAAACACGTTGTCGCGGCTTATTGATAGAGATAGAGGGAGCATGAAGGAGGTGTGCTTTATTTGAAGACTTCGGCCCAAATCTTCTATAAAAAGGACCCCCTGCAGTACTACAGAGCACCTCATCCAGAGATAAGAAGAATAAGGCTAGGGTTAAGGATTCAGGATTTTTTGTTAGATTAGTTTAGCCTCTTTTGAGTTCTCTTCTTTGTAATTGTTGTTGGCTTTGGCTTGGCTATTGTATGGAGGAAGGAGAAGGAGCATGTACCCAAGGATTGCATCAATACAGGTTATCTTTTCTTTTTTTTATGTTCTTATTCTTGTTCTTTTAATTTTAAGTCTACCTTTTTATTTCTTTGTTCTTGGTTTGGTTTTTGGTATTGTCTTTAATCTTTCTTCCTTTTTTTCTTTTTTTAAAAAATCTTAAAAATAAAAAGATGGATAAAACAAAAAGGATGCTACGCTAGAATAATTCTAGGGTAGCTAATCACTAGATCGGCTAGGGTTAGATCTAGGGTTAGTTGATTAGTCTAATGAATTTGCAATCTAAGGTCAGATTAATCCTTTGAAGTTTAGTGATGATAGTCCAACTTAATGATTTAGATAATTAAGGCTTGGCTTTAGATTAGAGTAGGGTTTGGTTTTAGATTAAGTTTAGGATTATGGTTTGGCATAGTTTAATGATTAGGGATTGGTTTTGGCTTAGGGTAAAATTAGGGTTTGGCTTGGCGTAGTTTAGACAAGTTAAGTTGGACATTCTTACTTTCTTACTTGGGGTTAATAACTTAGATGAATATTTCATTAGTTTAAAAGAATACAACCCCTAGATCGAGACTAGTCGTGATGGTAGATTAGCAACCTGGACTCTCCCTCTTGATTAGATCTACTTTTTTATTGCAAACTACAACCAACCTTTCTTCTAAGTCTCGACTACAGATATACTGTGCTGCCAACGCTTCCATCGCATCCCTCCCAGTAGAACACGACCCGCTTTGACCCTTGCTATGGCCGATAGAATTGAACAACGAGAAAAATCTAACCTTCTAATTCTTTGATTATTTATTTTTATTTTTGTACATATTTATTCTCTCGTTCAAGTTTCAATCAAAATTTTGTCATCGTTGCCTGGGAGGGAATGACATGGTAATATCTAACCGTAATTTGTTATTTTTGTTCTACAGGGGCATCAAAAGGGAGTTTCGAATGTTAGTCTATTACACACCTAAGTTTTTAATTTAACCTAGTTTTAGGTCCTAACAGAGATAGTTTAACCGTAGTTCTAGTTAAAAAAAAATTATTGACGCTACATGCTGATGTGATTGAAACCTAATAAAAAAAACTTTAGACATTGCATCTAGGGTCATTGTCTATTTTTCTCTTCTTTTATTTTATTGTTGGTGAGTGCTGGAGACCAAAGGTATGTGACGCATTGCATATAGAATAGGAAATACCCTTATTTGACTTAGTTCAATATAGTGTGTTTTGATTCTTTTGTTTGACACGTACACATTTAAAACATCTTAAGAGCATAACCTATAAATAACATAAGGTGGAGATTTCATCACCCTTTCTTGGCCCACAAACCAATTTTCGTGCACGCACCATCCTAATCTTAATTAAAATTTGACTATACGTTGGCCCTAGGTTGACTTCAGACTCATTTAGGAGGTTGACTGAAGGAGGAGGTTGTTCGAAACTAACTCTTGTCAAATCGGTGTCTAGGAAGAGGATTAAGGGCCGAAAGCCTGAAGGTTGCTGGTTACTTAATTAAGGAACGTCTTTGACGGATAACCTCCCACCAACCTTGCCACCTACCTGACTGATTAACTTGTGATTAGGGTCGGCAATAGACCTCCCAAGGATAACCTAAAGTTAGGAGTCATCTACGTCTAGGCTAACTTAGACTAGGATTGATTGCTTAGACTAGGACTTGATGACTTGTTTGACTTGGGTAAACTTGTTTGTTAACTTTAGTAACTTAACTTTGCATGTCAGCTTGGTCAAAAGACCCGGCTACATCTAGACTAACTAGAAACAGTTCACCACCCGAAACCAAAGATATGGCTCAACAACCAACGTTGCAAGATAGGTTCTATCCTATTAGGACCTCTCTACCTTCATGTATTAACCTTCCTGATGTTGGGGACAACCAATTTGAGTTAAAACCCCAAGACATAAGCACCGTTCCAAAGTTTCATGGATTTGAATCGAGGATGCATACTTTTTAGTTTGAGAGTTCGAGGAAGTATGCCTCATGATGAAAATAGCCAACTTAGGAGTAAATGCTATTAAACTTCATTTTGGCCCATTCACATTGAAAGACTTAGCAAAGAAATGGCTCTATAGTCTAGAAGCCTGCTCCATTCATCATGGGATAATTTCATCAAGGTATTCTTAAAGAAATTCTATCCTGTTCATAAGACTGCTTGAATTAAGAATAGCATCTTGCAGTTTAGACAATTGCCAAATGAACCTTTTTGGAAACTCTTCGAATGGCTCAAGGACCTACTTGCTCAATGCCCTCATCATGGGATAGAGAAATGGCGACTTTGTCAATCTTTCTATGATGGTATAAATTATTCTACTAAGACCCTTCTAGAATCCATGTGCCAAGGGGGACTTTTGGGTAAAAATGAAATGGAGGGATGGGCCTTATATGAGGACTTGGCAGATATGACCATCCAATGGCAACCAAATTCGAAAAAGGTTAAGTCAATGACTCGATCGCTTCCAAAGGAGGTGCCTATTCTATAGAGGATCATATAGCTCATGAAGCTAAATTGACAAGCATGATACAAAAAATAGAGTCTTTAGTGATCAAGTTTGAAACTCTAGGAACTAGAGAGCAAGTCGTGAATCAAATCAGCCAGCATTCCCTGCAGGCTGTACTTACTATCAGTCCATATCTCATGTAATGGAGGAGTGTCTAATATTTCTAACTCAATAATGAGTCCCTAAACACTCGAATGCAGCCTTGATAGGCTGGCCAATAATTCATATTCACCCACTTACAATCCCGATTGGAGAAACCACTCTAACTTTTCTTGGGGCCCACAAAATGATCAATTTAGGCCTAAATTCTCCAACCAAGCCCCACAACCTCAATATCATCAACAATTCCCAAGCCAAAGTCCACCCACTTTTCAAAACTAACAAATGGAGTCAAGAATTGCATTTATGGAAAGAAAGATGGACTTCTTTTTGAAATCCTAAGAAACAGTGATGCAAACTTTGAGTAGGTTAGGGGACCAAATGAGTCAACTAGCTAACCCCGTTAGTGAAAGACAACAAGGAACCCTAACCCTACCAAGTCAATCATTGCCAAACCCTAGGAACACTAGGCAGGCTAATGAAGCTCAAGACACAAACCAATGTAACTTGGTCCACACATTAAGGTCGAGAAAAGTAGTTGATAACCAAGTGATGATGCCACAAGACTCGACTCAACCATCGACCCCTTCTAGTTCTACTCCTCATAGCTTGAATGAACCCCAAAAAGATCAACCAGCTGAATCGGTGCACACACCCAAAGCCCGATGCCCAAATAGGCTTAAGTGTAACAATAGTGCACAAATGGAGAAAATCTTAGAAATGTTCAAGGAAGTAGAGCTAAACATCCCACTTCTTGAGGCAATACAACAAGTCCCAAATACGCAAAGTTTCTAAAAGATATGTGCACCAAGAAGAGGAAGACTAGAGTACCCAAAAAGGTTTTTCTAGCCACTAGTATTAGTGAGCTATTGTCCAACCAAATCCCAGTCAAGTACAAGGATCCCGGTTGCCCTACCCAAGCGTGCACAATAGGTCAAGCTGAAATAGGTCGAGCACTTCTTGATTTAGGTTCGAGTATTAATTTGCTCCCCTTCTCTGTTTATCAATAACTTGGGCTAGGCAAACTGAGCCCGACCCAAGTTACGATTCAGCTAGCTGATAGATCAATTAAGGTTCCAAAAGGAGAAATCAACGATGTCCTAATTAGGGTTGGAGAGTTTATCTACCCAGTAGATTTCATTGTGCTAGAGATGCAACCCGTGTCAAACCCTAGGTCTTAAACTCTAGTCATCTTAAGTCGACCATTCCTTGCGACCGCAAATGCAATTATCAATTGCAGGAATGGATCCATGAGATTGACATTTGGAGACTTGACCAAGGAAGTCAATGTCTTCAACCTAGGTAGACAACCCTATGACATCATTGACGAACCTTTTGAGGTCAACCTCATTGAGAATATGACTAGTGAGCACAAAGAGGAGATCACACTAGAATCAAAGGGTGTTGAAGAGTTAGAATCTAGTCAACCTTGACGAGATTGAGCGGGCAGCAAGTCCAAGTTCTATAGAGATGGAGAATCTAAGTTTAATACATCCACTCATCGAGCCACCTCTTTCCTTGGAGTTAAGGCCTTACCTAAGCATCTCAAGTACGCCTACCTAGGTGAACAAGAGATGCTACTAGTCATAGTGGCATCCAACTGACTAATAGGCAAGAGGAAGACCTATTGGCAACCCTTAGGAGACGTAGGAAAGCCATTGGTTGGACTATAGCCGATATCAAGGGAATAAGCCCTAAAATAGTTCAACATAAAATTCATCTAACTGAAGGGGTTAAATGAAAGAGAGACCCACAGCGTAGGCTAAACCCGTTCATGCAAGAGGTTGTACAAGCCAAAATAGTGAAACTATTAGATAATGGGATCATTTATCCCATTTTCGATAGTCAATGGGTCAGCCCAGTGTACGTGGTCCCTAAAAAGTCCGATTTTACTGTGGTGGAAAATGACAAGTAAGAGATAGTACAAATACGACTACCTACAAAGGTTCGAGTATGCATAGACTATCATAAGTTAAACGCCGCTAGAAAAGACCTTTTTTCCCTCCCATTTATCGGCCAAATCCTAGAACGATCAGCGGGCCATGAGTATTACTATTTCTTGGACGGTTACTCAGGATATAACCAAATCCCAATAGCCCCGGAGGACCAAAAAAGACAACGTTCACATGTCCATTTGGGACATTTACTTATCACCGAATGCCTTTCGGCCTATGCAATGCCCCCGCGACATTCCAACGTTACATGTTAAGCCTTTTCTCTGACATGGTCGAGCGCTTCTTGGAGATCTTCATGGACGACTTCTCTGTCTATGGAGATTCGTTTGACCAATGTCTACATCACTTAGAACTAGTGCTAAAAAGGTGCACCGAAAAGAACTTGACCCTAAATTAGGAAAAATACCACTTTATGGTGCAGCATGGGATTGTAGGTCATGAGATATCTAGGAAGGGGATCGAAGTGGATACAGCTAAGGTGGAGATCATAGCCAAACTCCCAATTCCACAATGCGTGAAAGACATTCGTTCTTTTTAGGACACGCTGAGTTTTATCGTAGGTTCATTAGGGATTTTAGCAAAATTGCTAGACCCCTTACATATCTTTTAGCCAAAGACGTGCCCTTCATCTTTGATCACAAATGTCTTAGCGCATAGGAGAAGCTAATATTGGAACTTGTCTCTGCACCTATCATCTCACCTCCGGACTGGTCCAAACCATTTGAGATTATGTGTGATGCTTCCGATTTTGCTATAGGCGTTGTCTTAGGACAACACAAAGATAACAAGTTACACGTGATCTATTATTCAAGTAGGACATTAAACGAAACTCAAGAAAAACTATACTACTACTGAGAAGAAATTCTTAGCTGTAGTGTTGCTTTGGAGAAATTTCGCCCATACCTACTTAGGACCAAGACCACTATCTTCACCGACCATTCAGCGATTCGATACCTTATGCTCAAGAAAGATACAAAGACCCGACTTATCCATTGGATCCTCCTCCTTCAAGAGCTTGATCTCAACATTCAGGGTGTCGAAAATGTCATCGCCGACCATCTCTCTGTGTGCCAAACGTACCTTCTGACGAACTGCCCATCAACGATGACTTCCCCGACGAATAATGATTGCATAAAACAGAGTACAGAGAATATGAAAAGTGTATGTGATTGGTTTTAACTTTGAATCTTTACAATTTAATCGCTGTAGCAAGAGCTAAACGGGTCGAACCTTAGGGAAAGATGCGATGAAAGCTTTTCGGTAATATTGTCTTCTTATTATCTTCTCTGTTTAAATAACTTAGAAAAGAAATTAGAAAAGAAAAGATGAATTGTATGTGCATAAAGAATCAAACTAAAAGACATTTTTACAGCTTACTAATAATCAATCACCATACATGCTAATGCTAGATAGATAATTACTTCACTTCAAATCCAAAATATGATATTCTACCACAAAACCAAGCAAGATACATAGGATAGAAACTAGGTTAGATTTGAAATAACATCATCCGAGTTTTAACGTTACAATATCAAGGTTGTCAATCAAGTATAAAGTAAGAAAAAATCATCAGAAAATATTTAACAAATCTTAACCCTATTTGAAATAACACTATTCAATGTTTAACATTAAAAAATCAAGATTTTCATCAAGCATAGATTAAAAAAAACAGTTAAGAAGTATTAACAAATATTTGACTTAGTTGCTTATCCTAATGAGTCTTTAAAAATAAAAATTGGAGTAGGCATGTATATAATCTAATCTGGTTATCTACTAGATATTAAATGTGATGGTGGTGATGTCTTAGCAAGCCATGAGAAAAATCTAGCCACTCATAATAAACATGACAAGTAAAAGAAAGTAAGAAGTAAAAAACAAGAAAAAGCAAAAATAAAATAAATAACAAAAGAGATATGAAAAGAACGAAAGCACCTTGTATTGATCTGTCACCTCGAATTACAATGAATTCTCCTTCTGACAAATCTTGAATTAGAAGTAGAAGTAGAATCTAAAAATTACAAAAGAAAATTGAAAGAGAAACTAAAAAAAAAACCTAAGTTATGATCTCTGATTTGGAGATGAGAGATTATCAGATACTTCAGCTTTTTAAATAGACCTCAAAGCTAAACATACTAGGATACAAATTAGAACGTTTCCTAATTCAATAAGGAATTCAGTCCTACAGCAAGTTGGCATATTTTTTGCTAAATATGACTTATCAGATGGCTGAATTTGACAAAGTACTAAATAGAAGAATTATAGTTCTTGAAGTCTTCTTTCTGTAGAATCTTTAATCATCAAATTTGTTATGATCTGAATACTAAAATGTGTACATTCTGAATCTGAGTATGAATTGATTTTGAACTCCATTTAATTTGAACTATCCTTCTTATTCCTTGTAGAATTAGCTTTGTCCCATTCATCTTCTAAGACTTTATCTTCTGAATTTGAACTTGAATAGGAGATGAATATTAATCCTTTCCTCCTTTGCAATTAATTTAATTTAAAATCTAACTTTAGATGGGATTAGGGATAAAATGAAGCTTCTTGTACCTTTATCCTCTCGTTTAAATAACTACACACCATAATCAAAAAGAAAGTTAATAGCATTAATTAATAAAAGAAAAATCAAGTATATATGTGTAAAAATGATGATAAAAAATGTAATTTTAGAGTACAATCAAACAACTTTTAGCCATCTCTATGGAACCATGGTTTATCGACATAGTTAATTACTTAGTCACAAACCAAACCCATCTAGTTGGTCAAAATAGGATAGATACCGGTTCTTATCTCAAGTCCGGTATTTCATTTGGGAGGACTCTTACCTCTTCAAATATTGTAGCGATCAAATAATTAGGAGATGTGTTCCCGAAGAGGAAACTAGAAGTGTTGTAGCCTTTTGTCACGAATTTGCTTGCGGTGGACACTTTGGTCCCGCAAAAACAACCGAAAGGTACTACAGAGTGGTTTCTATTGGCCCACCCTATTTAAGGATGCTTTTGACTTTTGCAAAACGTGCATAAGATGCCAAATGATAGGTAGGATCTCTAAACAAAACATGATGCCCCTCAACCTAATTCTAGAAATAGAATTCTTTGACGTTTGGGGCATCGATTTCATGGGACCCTTTCCAAATTCATTTGGGTACCAATACATCTTGGTGGCTGTGGACTATGTGTCCAAATGGGTTGAAGCCATCCCTTGCAAGACAAACGACAACAAAATTGTTGTCAAGTTCTTGAAGGAAAACATATTTTCACGTTTTGGAATGCCACATGTCATAATTAGTGATAATGGATCATATTTCAGCAATACAATCTTTGAGGATCTTATGCGAAAATACTCCATAAACCACAAATTATCGACACCTTATCATCCATAAACTAGTAGACAAGTAGAAGTCTCCAATAGACAAATAAAGCTTATCTTGCAGAAAATCGTGAGTCAAAAGCGTAAGGATTAGTCTACCAAATTGATGGATGCCTTATGGGCATCTAGGACCGCTTTCAAAATAATTCTAAGGATGTCTCCTTATAGGCTAGTCTTTGAAAAGGCTTACCATTTACCTGTTGAGCTAGAGCACCGAGCCTTACAGGCAATTAGGCAACTAAATTTTGACCTAGATAAGGTTGGTGCACTTCAAAATTGCAAATTTTTTAACTTGAGGAGATAAGAAACGAGACATATGAAAATACGAAAATCACAAAAAATAGGTTAAGGTTTTTCATGATAAGTTCAACATGAGAAAAACTTGTCCCTAGATAAAAAAGTCTTACTCTATGATTCGAGACTTCGTCTTTTCCCTGAACATTGAAGTCAAGATGGATAGGACCATTCGTCGTTAGGACTGTATTTTCACATGGAGCTGTAGAGATTAGTGACCCAAAGAGTGATAATGAATTTAAGGTAAATGGTCAAAGGTTTAAACCATTCTTGGAGCCAGTACCGAATGCAGACACAGTAATGGGTCTCTTTGACCCGCACTATCGGTAAATTTTTGGAACCTATACTCCTTTTGCATTTTATTTCATGCATGCATTTCATTCATACATTGGGGACAATGTATGAGATAAGTGTGGGGAGGGTACTACCGCTTAACTTATAAAAAAAAAATAAATAATAATAATAAAAAAGAATAAAAAATATATATCATAGATCATTGACTAACTGTAGGTTGTTGTTAACATAACTCACTAACCTTAGGTTATTAACTTAACAAAATTTTTCTTTTTATTTCTAAAAAAAATTTAAAAAAATTTACGAACCAGACTAATATAATGATTAACTTACTAACTTTAGGTTAATATTAACTTAACAAAAATAGAAAAATATATATTTGAAAAAGGAAACAATATTTTGACTTATCTTTTAAAAGAAATCTAAGTTAATATTAAGAATTAGGAAAATCATGATTAGGATTTCTAAAAACTTGGTCAAAATAAAATAAATTGTTGGATTTTTAGGTATATGAGAAAAATTGAATAAGTAATTAGTCTTGATTTTACCTTAATGAAATGTGCATACCTAATACACTTACACATCTACGATTCTAAGACAAAGACTCTTGTGCCTTATAAAAAATATATAATAATATAAATAAAAAATTCACTAATTAAGCTGGATACATATGCCTCAAGAAGCATAAGTATTCACGTCTAAAGGTGATTTTTAGATAAAGTCCTTAGTTTTGTGGTCTAGTTCACTCGAGTCCTTAAGTTCGTGGGGTGTTTTCTCACCCGATGCCCTAAAACCGACAGGTTTGGGAGCCACCGACCTTAGGCTCGCTACATGGTGAATTAGAAAACCTAAGAAAATTAAGAAATATTATCTATATATGTACTAACATATCAATAGTCAATTAGTTAGGTATAAGGGCCTCAAGAAGCCTTGAACTTATACAAAAGAAAATTAGATGAGTTATACATATTAAATATATATATATAATAATAATAAAGAGGCATGGGAGTCCAAGTTAAAGAATCCCTAGTAAAGATTCACGTTCACAAGGATGCATATGATTTAGGGTAACAAAAGAGACTATATAAAAATTTAATTTTAATCCTTACCTAAAATTGATAACGAATTATTGTATAAAGACTAAGTTCAAGAATGAATAAAAATGATAATCCTAAAACTTATTGATTGCTTAGTTTCTTCAAACATATTTAAAATATTCTCTTTTTTAAATAAAAAAAAATTTAATCACTAACATTTTCTTTTTCTTTTATGGATTTTGTAGGTGTAACCTACTGAAAACCCTCACGAGACAACACTCGTCCCTACTCTAGGGGTAACCTAGAGGTTTAACAGCTTGTTGCACATGTTAAGTATAGCCGTGATTCTTACGAAAGTGAGTTAGGATAGGTTAGTTTTTATTTTCTTTTCCTTTTCTTTTTATTTTTACTCGAGACGAGTAAAAAGATAAGTGTGGGGGGTGTGATAGGTAGTCAAAAGTGCATATTTATCATCATATTTATCATCATATTTCTCTACTTATTCTTTTATAAAACACTGCTATGTAATGTTTTATTGTTTAGTGTTGTGCAGGCCTTGAGTAATTAAAAAATAAATAAATGAAGCCCAATTGAAACCCAAAAGCCCAAAAAGCCCACATGCATGATTTATTTAGTAATTTAGAAGCTTCTATCTTATCTAACCTAATTTAAACTTGAATTTTAAATTATTAATTTAAAATCTAGGGGAGGAGGAGGAAAGATAAAAGTAGGACTCCTAATTGCTGTTCAAATCTAGAAGAGGAGGAGGAAGGATAAAGTAGGACTCCTAATTGCTATTCAAATCTAAGGGGAGAAAGGCTTGAAGATAAAGATAAAGGACCAAATCCTTTTCAAATTTGGATTTTTGATAACTTGCTTCCCAAATTATCCCGAATTCTCAAGATCGAGGGTTAGGATGCAGAATCCAAGAGGACGCGCCCAGACGGACGTACGAGAGGAGGCCACGCGCTCAAGTGCGTGAAAGTTGGCCATGAGATTTCCACAGAAACGCGGCAAAAGCCACGTTTACGCGGCTTATTGATAGAGATAGAGGAGCGTGAAAGAGGTCTGCTTTATTTTGAAGACTTCGGCCTAAATCTTCTATAAAAAGGACCCCCTGCAGTACGTACAGAGCACCTCATCCAGAGAGAAGAAGAATAAGGCTAGGGTTAAGGATTTAGGTTTTTTGTTAAATTAGTTTAGCCTCTTTTAAGTTCTCTTCTTTGTAATTGTTATTGGATATGGCTTGGCTATTGTAAGAAGGAAGGAGAAGGAGCTTGTACCCAAGGATTGTATCAATAAAGGCTATCATTTCTTTTTTATGTTCTTATTCTTGTTCTTTTAATTTCAAGTCTACCTTTTTATTTCTTTGTTCTTGTTTGGTTTTTGGTGTTGTATTTAATCTTTCTTCCTTCTTTTTTTTTCTTTAAAGATCTTAAAAATAAAAAGATGGATAAAACAAAAAGGATGCTAGGCTAGAATAATTCTAGGGTAGCTAATCACTAGATCGATTAGGCTCAGATCTAGGGTTAGTTGATTAGTCTAATGGATTTACAATCTAGGATTAGATTAATCCTTTGAAGTTTAGTGATGATAGTCCAACTTAATGATTTAGATAATTAGGGATTGACTTTGGTTTAGAGTAGGGTTTGGCTTTAGATTAAGTTTAGGGGTATGGTTTGGTATAGTTTAATGATTAGGGATTAGCTTTGGTTTAGGGTAAAATTAGGGTTTGGCTTGGCGAAGTGTAGACAAGTTAAGTTTGACACTTACTCTTCTTACTTAGGGTTAACAACTTAGATGAATGTTTCATTAGTTTAAAAGGATACAACCCCTAGATCGAGACTAGTCGTGAAGGTAGATTAGCAATCTAGACTCTCTCTTGATTAGATCTACTTTCTTCTTCCAAACTACAACCAACCTTTCTTCTAAGTCTTGACTACAGATGTACTGTGCTGCCAACGCTTCCATCGCCTTCCTCCCACTGGAACACGATCCGCTTTGGCCCTTGCTGCGGCAGATAGAATTGAACAACGAGAAGAATCTAACCTTTTAATTCTTTGATTATTTGTTTTTATTTTTGTACATATTTATTCTCTCGTTCAAGTTTCAATCACTGTACTAGCTCAGATTACGGCTTCGTGAGACCAGTACGTTGAAGGAATAATCCAAACAAGTAAACTCTCATCTATATACCTTTATATTATGTCACCGTAATCTGAGTTTATACATTCCGAATTGCAAAATAACACAACGAATTATTAATTAGCATCTTATTATTATTACTCGTCCAACCCATATGTCTAAGTATGTGTACAAGAGTATGTTCCATCCCACATACATCCATATATGAGTAAGTCGAGATTGTTATTAAAAGATGATGATGGAAACAATGGGTTATGTTTATAGTGGGTCCCGAACATACTGGGACCACGGCCCAGGATGTTCCGGTTAGGCAAACAGAAAGGTGGGTCATATTGTTTGCCTATTCAGTAATGTAACAGGAGTAGGTAGCCAGCGCTCCCCTCAGAACACCTGAGCCCCTCAGGTAGAACCGGAAGTTTGAGTTGCACAACATACCTAATACCACTGTAAATATATTTGCCACTTGAAGTCCATCAGTTTCCCCTTACCCGATGTAAGTTGGTCTTTTTATAGTTTATTATTATGTAATAATCATATTAAAGGAATAGCAGGAGCATGACAAGTTCAGAAGTTACAGGTTTAACAGGAGTATATAAGTACTAGAAATACAGGTCACTGTATATAATACAAGATAGCAGGACAGGATTCCCGAAATATGATAATAACAAGACAAGTGGTAAAGTATCAGGTGGCAGGTGATAAGTATTATCAAACAAGTTTCAGGTGATAACAAGCAGGAGTCATGTGTCAAGTAATAGCATATCAGGTAATAAGCACAGTAGGTATCATTATCGTATATAACGATACAGGAAAATAGTACCGATACAGGAGATCAGTATGAATATAAAAAATATACCGGTGCAGGAGATCGGTATGAATACAGAAAAATGAAGCAATTTTGGAAGACCGTATAAATATAGGTTTCAAACTCTTCACAACCATCAAGGAAAGAATAATAGTTGAATTAACAAGTAGATAAGCGGACATGCAACTAAGCGTACATCCAAGCGAAGCTAAGTAAGCTGGAGCGAAGCTAATGCACAACGCTAAAAGCTATCACGCCCGGCGTAATTATCGCTCGCGACAAAGCCACCAGATCGTACAGTAATTGCTCGCAGTGTAACTACACTTGAATGTAGTTATTAATAGAGCGTAAGCGCTAGACTCGCCTACAAGGTGAAGCATGAGAGCCCTGAGGCTGAACGCAATCCAAAGGTTGGGTATAGAAAGCCCGGAGGCTAAACGCAGCCCGAAGGCTGGGTATAGTACCTGTATGAGATGTTAATACCACACGAGCACACATATCGACATGGCGATAACTAGATTACTGTGGAGTGGTGAAGCTAGGAGGCTGAGTACAGAATCCGGGGGCTAAATGAATATGAAGGGTCGACTACGCATGGTATAAAGTAGTAATAGAACAGCAACACAGGCAGAGTATATGTACAAGAAGTAAACTACACTAATACAAGCATTCTTCATAGGTATAGACACATGTCCACAGAATATGTATACATACCCACACCGATACAACACAACACACTGATACAAATCTACATGTCCTAAAATAGGTACAAATTCACTGATTCAAGCACAATATTACAATTTCATTAACTACACAATTATACACAAATAATACTATTCACCCGTCAAAGTGGGGAACCCAGAATAAGGCGAGAATACTCGCTTAATAATATTCAAAAAATGTCATAAAATCTAGAATCCCTGGAATACGTGAAAATAAATATTATGAGAGAGAATAATAGAGAGAAGAGAGAGAATTAAGAGAGAGAATATATGGAGAGAGAGTGAATCAAGCGAGAGAGAGAAAAAGGAGCGGGCAGCAGCCTCCTTGTGGTCACGGCCTGGCCCAACCTGGGTGTCGGGGTGGCATTGTCGGCTCTGCGTGCCGCCGAGGCCGGTGGTGGCGCGCGACCACCCCCAAGGAGGAGAAGGGAAAGTGAATGGGGTGTTGATGTTGGTTGATGGAGATGATAGAGGTGGTGTTGATTTGGTGATGGTGGTCTTGGCCGGAGAAGGAGGGTAGATGAGGGAGGAGGTGGTGAGATGGTGGTGTTGTGGTGGAGAAAGTAGAGGAGGTGAAGGTGGTAGTTGTGGTGGTTGTGAAGAAGGAGGAGGTGGTGGATTTTTTGGAAGATAGAGTGGGTGGTAATGGTGACTTGGGTAGTGGAGATGGCCGAAGGGGGATCATCGCAGTGGTCGGCAGCCATAGAGCGTCGCCGGTGTCGAGTCGGAGGAGGTGGAGGCCATCGGGTCTAGGGGAGAGAGATTCAAGAGAGAGAATAGAGAGAGTGAGTGAGAGAGTGAGAAGAGAGAAAAGGTATGAAAGCAGAGATAAAAGGAGATGGGAGTTGATCAGCGGTGGCGACTGGTCAGAGTTGGGGCTGCGGTAGTGGCGCCGGTGGAGGTGGCGTCGCTAGGAGGAGGGGAAAGGGAGAGAAGAAGAAGAGAAGAAGTAGATAGGGAAAGAAGAAAGAAAGAAAAAGGAAAACAAAAGGAAAGAGAGAGTTGATGGGAGGGGAATTAAATGGAGAGAGAGTTGATGGGAGGGGAATTAAATGGAGAGGATGTGGATGGGAGATGTGTTGGCCCAAAGGCCATTTGCCCTAGTTTTGATGATAACAAAACATATGTAGTTATGTTTCTAACAATTTGTTTAACTAAGTTTCAAGTTAATTCATTGTTGCATCTTAGCTTATCAATAAGACTCACATGTTAGAAGCGATGAACATATTGATCCAAGAACCTAAGCACATAGATGAGCTCAAGGATCAAGATTGCAAGTGAAGACTATATAAAAGATTTGTATTTGTTTTTGTATTTTAGATAGGATTTATAGTCTTTTTTAAAATCAAGATGATATAGGTTGATAGCTCTTGAGATGACACACACAATGTTTTGAAAAGACTTCAAAACATTTCTCTTTTTCATTTTCAAAAATGAGTTTCGAAAAAATGAGTTTCGGAAAAATCAGTTTTCAATTCAGAGAAGTATTTTTACCAAATATAGTTCTAATTTTATTTTGTGTTGATCTTTGATCACACACTGGGCTCTTATAATCATAGAACTCTATTTTATGTTTTGTAATCAAAGTATATTTTGTTAGAAAAAGATGAACTTCAAAAAGATCTTCAAAATGTGCTTTTGGGCCCAAGGTCGGTCGACCGACCGACTGATCGCTGAATTTTGCTTTGTCGGTCGACCGACATGCAAAAATTTCTTTTAGTGCATTTGTGTGCACTTCAATCAACCGATCGGTCGATCGACTGAGAGACCTTTGCTCTCAGTTGGGTATGGTCAACCGACCGGCGACCATCACAGAGATTGACTCTCTGTTTGATTAGACAGTCGACTGATTGGTCGATCTCTAACCCCAACAGTCGAAAATTCGACCGTTGGCGGTCGGCCAGCCGGTCGACCGATAGAACAATTTGTTCTGATTTTTTCCAACGGTTAGTTTTCTGATGTGACTTTTCTGGGTCACATCCCAACAGATTTTTGGGTATTTCTCTTCAAGTTTTCATACCCTATAAATATAGGTACTGTAGAAATACCACTTAACAAGTTTTCAACATCCAAAATCAAGTTTTAGTGATCAATATTCTTTTTCTTAAAAAGATTTTCAACTAGAGCCAAAATTCCATATCCTTGATTTTTATCTTGAGCTTTCCTCATATCTTTACAAGATATTTTCACCACACAATCCGAAGAGCTTTATCTCCTCATCTTGGTTATAGAATTATACTGTGAGCCATTGTGATCAAGAGAAGATTACAGCTTTTCTTCTATTGTGAAGTTATAGAGGTTGCGGCCTCAAGTGAACTTGTGAGCTCCATTAATGGTGTTGCAGCATCAAGAGAAGGACTTGTGAGTCCATAGAGTTCTAGTGAGAACTTGTAAGAGTTGACGATCTAGTGACATCGATCATATGAAAATCCTTCATAGTGCTGAAGACGGGGTCATAAAGCAGTGGCTCGAACCTCGGAACATATCATAGTGTTTGTGATTGCTTACTCTCTCCTTTACTCTACTCTCTCTTTACAACTTGCTTACTTAACTTGTTTACTTATTTATAAGTATTCTTTGTGTTGTGAATAATATTTGATAGGTTGCTAGCAACTAGTTTTTAATTCCACATTATTTGTCATTTAGTATAGCCATCACCTATTCACCCCCTCTAGGTGATTTATAATTGGTATCAGAGCCTAACCCTAGTTTTGGTTTAACACCTTAGGAAGATCCTTTCATTTGTATATTTATAACACGGGAAAGATCATCATCATTTATGACTTGAGTGAGTGCATATTGTACTTTAGCATTGGCCTCATAGTCCTTGGCGGTTACTTCGGATCATGTATCCTCGTTACCGTGAGGCTCAATAAATTCTTTTGTTATGGCCTTGGCTACTCTAACCCCTAGGAACTTAAGGAAGAGGTTCATTTTGACCTTCCAAATTGGGAAGTTCAGCCCATCAAATTTGGGTGGGGACTGATGCTTGAGAAATCGTGTAATGCCATGAAAAATAATATGAGTGCAAAAACAAATAACAGATACTGCAAATCTGCTTTTGAAGTGTAGAATGATCTTATTATTACTCATGGGGTATATCACAAAATAGAGATCCAAGGTTGATCTCTTAAGATCTCAATATGAAAACTTCTATATGGTTGACAATGAAAATATTGATGAGGTGCTTACCCATTTTACTAAAATCACAAATAGTTATCTTCTAGGTGACTCCATCGGTAATGACCAAAAGATAAGGAAGGTCATTAGAGCTCTCCCAAATCTTAAAAAGTAAAAGCCACAACTCTAAAGGAGCTCAATAATAGATAAGAGATAGACTTTTCCGGCTTCATTGAAAATCTCAAACTCATGAGATGGAAATGAAGGTGAGAGAAGTAAGGGGGACTCCAAAGAAGAAAGCTATTGCTTTCAAAGCTACTCCCTCCACCATCGTCGAAGAAGATTCATCCGAAGATGGAGATGAAGACTTTGCCATGCTCATTAAGAGAGTGGGCAAAATGTTCTATAAGAAAGGAAGACAAAGCAACTTCCGAATAGGAAGACCTCAAGGAAGATTCAAAAAGAAGGAGGAGATGGGTCCTTACTTTTATTGCAAGAAGGCGGGCCATCTCATTGCAGATTGCCTTTTCCTTCAAGCCACTACCTTCAAGAACGTGCTTAAGAGAAAAAATGCGATGGTAGCTACATGGGATGATTCGGAAACCAAATCCGAAGAGGAAATTGATACCGCACACGTTTGCTTCATGGCAAACGGAGAGAAGACGTCTAAGGTAAATCTTGAAACCTCTCTTGATGATAATTTAACCATGAATGAGCTTGCTCAAGTTTTTGAAGAATTGCAAAATCGGTATGAAATTTCTATTGCTCAAAATAAAAAATTGAGAAAGGAATATAATTTTTTTAAAGAATAAAGATGTTATCTTTAAAGAGAAAAATGACTTGTTATTTCTTTTGAAAAAACTAAAAAAGGATTTCAATAATTATAAACTTGTTTATAAGGGTAAAAGCCCTAATATTGTTTTTAATAAAAATAAATTTTTGGATATCCAAAAACGTATTGATGTTTTGGATACTACTTTGAAAAAGTGTGCCTTTGATATGAATAAATTTAGTTCCATGTTTCCAAAGGAAAAAAACCCAAAAGAAACATACATCTCATACATCTCATGCACAATATGAAAAACATGCACAACATACATATACACATCAACACAAGCATACTTTTATGTATGGCAAAGTGTACACTTGTGCACATTACGGCCGCAAAGGCCATTTAGCAAATTTTATTATGCTAAGTTTAATATAATGATTAAAAATATTTGGGTCCAAGAAAGTACTAACCCAATAGGACCCAAAAAAATTGGTACCAAATAACTCACCAAACTTGATTGATGTCGGTGTGTCATCCTCCTCCAAGACATAGGAGAAGATGGTGCTTTGGTGGTGGATGCATTGAAGCCCAAAGGATCAACCTATTTATTGCATCTCTATCAAGAAGCACCTCTTTTTGTAGATCGCCTATGGGTCGGTAATATCTTCGCTTGAAAATTTCATTTCTAACTAGATCTACATATGCATAGGACTATCTAGCTATTTATGTTTGTTAATATGTTTTAGTTGTATAAACATGATTTTTTTTTTTTTGGCTTGCATATACTTCAGCTAGTCCTTTGAAATTTTTTTCTATATACGAGCCTATGGATTGCTTGCTCATGATTATAGTGTTTACCCGTGCTCATTTGTTTGATAGATATATTTATATGCATGTGTACATAGATTTCTTTATTTGTTCATACAAATGTACTTATTTTGTTTGTGTATCTATCTTGTATTTGGGTATCCAATTTAAACTATTTTAAGTGATAAATCAAGATAGCAATTACGCGCCTCAACTCTGATCTAGAGGAATGACGAGGAAAAGTTCAGAACCCGTTAGGATATTCAGATTCAATATCTTGTATTTAAATTGCTTTATATGAGTTAAATACTGCAAAATGTATTTTTAAATATGATAAAAATTTTGATATCATTCTCTTGTGTATACCATGCCTATAATATTTGTGAACTTTTATCTCTGTTTGTGTATGAAAATATTTTAATAATAATAATTTCAAAACCCTAGCTTTACATTGTTTCAATTCTGTTTTTAGGGGTGTTCTGGTCATCCGACTTGGCCTAAAATAAGGCCGATCGACCGAGCGGTCGACCGAGACTGCCTAGAATAAACTTTTTTTTTTGTTTTTGGCCTTGAACCGGTCGAACGACTATAACCCAGTTGGTCTCGAGTTGACTCGGTCACCGGGTGGTCCACCGTAAGTCAAGTCTGGGCTGATTTTAACCCTTTTAAATAGATTTCTTTTCATCTCTCATTCTTTCTCTCTTCAAACCGCCATCTCACCTCTTCTTCCCATTTTTCTTTCATCGCTCTCTCCTAAATCATCCCTAATCTCAAATTCATCCCCAAAATTTGTTGGATCTCACTTCTAATCTCCGGATTTCTTGATTTGAAGGAGAAAATTTCAGTTCTTCATAGGTATAACCCTAGTTTTTCCTAAAAATTTTTGTGTGTCTATTTTTTTTTTCAATTCCTTCTAAATTCATGCCTAGTCTGTGTTCTTCATCTTAATTCCTAACTATGTCTAAGTGAGTAAGAACCGAAAAAGAGAAACAACCTGAATCTTCTACAAATCTATTTGTTTCTCAAAATGCATCCAATAAATTCTCTATAATTCACAACAAAAATGTGATTCCTGGTGGGTGGTGGTGCTTGCTGACTTTGAGCATCTCAATCTTCCACAAATTTTGAGACTAGCTCATTAGATATCATGTCACCATTAAGGAACCAGTTTACCCTGAGCTAGGTTACTACTTTTACTCTAATCAGTTCTTTCAAAATGAGCATATCAGATTTAGAGTCTTGGGTAAGGATATTAACATCCCTATAAATAAATTTGCCCATTTACTACGCCTCTCCTATGAGAGTGTAGATATTTATAATGTATATTTGCATGATTTCGTATGCCCAGACGGTGAGTCTGCTCTCACCACCTCTCTATTACTTCATGATGATGAGAACCCGACTTTGGTTAGGAATAAGGAGGTAAAGTACTACACTCTCACCGCTCAAGTCCTGGCTAAAATTTTGTTCTATAATCTCCTGTCAAAATCAGGAGAATATAGTCACCTGGAGATCTATTCCTCTCCTGATCTATTACATTCTGAAAGGCATTAGAGTCAATATCTCAAAGCTCGTTGATCACTTCATGCTTTCTGAGCACTTGTTGATCCCAAACTGGTACTTACCTTTTGGATGCTCATCACCCAACTCCTCAAGCTGCTAAATTTGATCTCTCCACTGAAAGATCCATTGCACCCTCCATTGACATCAACAGCACACTCCTCAAGAGGATGCATATTAGGGAGCGTGCTCCTGTTCCTCAGCCCCCACTTATTATTCCACCTGTTGTTCCTAGCTTGTAATATCTCTAATTAATAATATAATTTTTATTTTTCTAAATACTTATTAATTTTTTCTATAGTTTTCACTCTATTTATTATTATTATTTAACTTGATTTATAACCTATTATTATTATTATACAAATTATTTTTGATAGATAAAATATTAATTTAGATTAGATATATTATTACCATTATTGCTTATTAGTTTTTACTATTCTTTTCTATTATTATTATTAATTGTTATTATCAATAGAGATTGTACTTATTATTATTTTATGATAATTGTTTATTATAGTGTTATTATAATATTATTAAATTATTATTGTATTATTATTATTATTTATATTGTTAAGTATCATTACGTTGTTGTTATTGTTATTATAAATTATTTTCATTATAAATAGTATTGTTAATTAAGATCATGGTTATTGCCAATATATGTTATTGTTGTTTTTATTATTATTGTTATTGTAGTTGTTAATTATTTTATTATTACTACTGTTATTAATAATTATCATTAGTAATATTGTTAAATTTTCTTATTAAATATTATTATTATTATTGGTTGCTTCTAGCCTATTAACCCATTAGACCTAATACCCTTGATCCTAATCCATACCAATACCGGAAACCCATAACCCAGTACCAAATCTATTTACCCTATATATATTCTTATCATCTCTTAGCCTAAACCCTAATTAATCCCTAATCTTTCCCTTGTTACCCTACACAGCCGCCATGAGTTCCCGCACTCATCCTTTCCTCCATCTTCTCCAAGATCCAGCCCACACTCCCAGGCCGTGTCCACCTCTGCCATGATGGCCTGGTGCACTGCCAACTCCCCAAGCCCACAGCGCCCCTCTTTTGTGAAATCACCTAGAGGGGGGGTGAATAGGTGATGGCTATATGAAATATGGCAATAATGCGGAATTTAAAAATCTACTAACAGATTGCTCAAATTAAAGGACTAGCAATAGTAAACACAATAAGTATTGCAAGAAATAAAGGAGTTTGAGTTTAGAGAAAATTCGAGCAAACGCAAACACAAGTATATGTTTCCAAGGTTCGAGCCACGCTCTACGTCCCCGCCTTCACACTTGAAGGATTTCCACTATTGTTGATCCCACCGGATCTCCAATACAAGGACACACTTGTCCTATCTCTTGTGATGCCGCAACACCACCCGGAGCACACTAGCTCGCTTGAGGCCGATGCCTCTACAACTTCGCTCAAGAAGAAAATGATCACACTTGATCACAAATAGCTCACTTGCACAATCCTATAACCAATATGTAGATGTAGAAATTTGGGATTGTGTAGTGCAAAATCTAGAGAGAAGAAGAGGTATAGGCTTCAAATGGGTGTATGAAAATTTTGGCTTTGAAAATCTTTTCTAAAAATGAAGACTTGAAAAATCACTTGTCAAATGTTGTAAAAATTGTTGTCTAATCAAGTTGAAGTGACCACCTATTTATAGGGGTTGAGAAACAGGGTAAAAACTGGTGGAGAAACTCGTTGGGTGGAGATCCCAACAAAAAGAGTCAGAAAAATATAGCTGTTGGAGTCTGTCAGAATTTCTGACAGCTGCCGGTCGACCCAGACGGTCGACCGCCAACGGTCATATTTTTGACCGTTGGGGGACAACGGTCGACCGCCCCAGTCGACCCAAACAACCAGAGAGCACTGCAAAGTTCCCGGTCGACCCGAGCGGTCGGCCGACGTACACACATGCACAGCGTGTACGTCGGTCGACCCGGACGGTCGACTGGCTTCTGTCAGATCTGAAAAATCAGACTCTGCAGAAACCAGAACCTGGAATTTAGGGTTTGGTCTTTTGGTTTGGGGGTTTAGGACCTTGTAAAAATAGGAGTATGACCATATGTCACTACCCTAACATGTTAAAACATTTTGATAAAGTTTCTCTTGATAAAAACTTGTTTTTTCAAAAGTTGGTTTTTAAAGTTTCTAAAAACAAATTTCCAAATATGTTAACTCTAAAACTAAGTTGAAAATAGAAATTGAAATTCTTTTTGAAGCCATGAACCAAACTAAAATGTGATAATCCCATAAATCTACTTCTAACATCTAGTTTTGACAAAAAGTCTAAAAGAAAGGTAAAAATACAAATCTTGGACTTTTCATTGTCTTGATCTTGACTTGGTCTTTTCTTCAAAAACTTGTTCCCGAAGCTTTCTAATATGCTTAGCTTAGGAATGCAAATCTTTAGTGGCGTCCAAACTTGTGAGTCTTGATAGTGGAGCCGACAAATCAACTTGTTTTTGAGCCTGAAATTCTTTTAAACAAAATTGTTAAAACATAACTAAATATGGTTTGTTATCATCAAAATATTCAACGAGATATTGGGTTAATGGCCTTTGGGCCAACAATCTCCCCTTTTGATGATGACAAAACATATATAGTTATCACAAATATTTTGGGTAGAGACTTCAAGTGAAGCTCCTCAACACATGCATATAAAAAAAAATTCTACTCAGGCATAGATACATAGCACAAATTATAAATAGCAATACTCATCCACAATACTCATGTCCATGCCAAAGGTACTCATGTCATAAAAAGATAACACAACATAAATATAAAGATGTCCAAATACAATACAAAGATACATGTCCACCATACTAAATAAAAGGATGTCCAAACACATAATACCAAATACAACAAAAGATAAGTGTCAAATACAAACAAAATTCAAAGTCTCTCTCAATAAATAACTCTCCCCCTTTTTGACATCATCAAAAGGGGCAGGTCACTCAGCACCACCAGCAGCATCATCCTCTGAAGAACTCTCCTCAGCGTCGTCTTCATCAGATGAACTCTCCTTAGCGTCACCCTCTGCCATGGTCTCATCACCATCATCATCATCCTCATGACCTACCTCCTCTGGATCGATACCAGCAACGCCTGGCTGTGGAGGTGGAGCCGCTGTAGGGTCTCTGATAGGAAATGGAGGACCGGAGGATGGAAGAGGACGAGAAATGGTCGTGGGATTTGGACCAAGCATATCGAATTTCGCAAATAATGTCTCAAATTGCGAGTCCACGAATCTTATGGCGTTCGCAAAATAAGTCATGTCATTGCGAATTCCCTGGAAACGCGAGTCCATCTCCGCGTGAAGGGCTGCATCATGCTGCTCAAACCGCTGCTCAATCCAGGACTGGTGCTCCTGGATCTGAGAGCGAATCTCAAAAGAGACAAAAGACTGAAACTCAGGAGATAAAGATGGCACGGATGCAGATGAAATCCCTGGGATGGAAGAGGATCCAGGGGCCGAAGATGACCCTGGGATATCAGCAGGAGGTGCAGGAGGGTGCTCTTGTGCGTGACGACGCATTTGAGCCTACATCCTCTTCAAAAGGACGCTGTTAAGGTTTACAGCGGGCTGACAGGGAGTCTCTGAGGACAGATCAAATCCTAATCTCTGAAGCAAATGAGTAATAAGCATTCCATAAGGCAAGTGCCTACCGGACATGCGGATCTGGTCAGAGGCCATGTGAGTAGCAATAAGGTGAGGAAAATCAATCTTGATGCCTTTCAGAAGGCAATAGATTATGAGAGGAACTGGACCCCTAGCATGCTATACTCACCGGACTTAGGTAAAATGTTATAGAAGATGAATTTAGCAAGGACTTGGGATGTGAGGGTAAACTTGTTGACCTCCTCATTTCTTACTAAACTGGGGTTGTCATCCCCGTGGATCAAAGTGGAAGCGGTGAGCGCAGACTCACCGTCCGGATACGCAAAGTCGTTTATATCAAAAGTATAAACATCCACTCCTCCAGAGGAGAGATGTAGCAAGTCAGCAAATCGTGCTATAGGGATGTCTATATCTCTCCCTAGAACACGTGATCTAACACGATCTCCCTCAAAGGCATAGTTGGCATAGAAATAGTGAACTAAGGATGTGTAGACAGGTTCCCTAATAGTCATAAAAAGATCCAAAGAGTTTCTTTTGAGGATACGAGGGATGCCTAGGTGTTCAAAATCCTTAAGAATTACACATCTTCCCGAAATTACCGACTTTTTGGAAAGTTGTATGAAACGATTTTCAGCAAGATCGTTCACAAAAGGTCTTTTAGGTTTAGGAGTGGTGAAAGATGAGGGAACTATACTTTTTCCCTTCTCAGACCTAGATCTTTTTGACATTTTTGGAGAAAAGAGTGATTTTAGGGTAGATTGTTATGGCTTGATCTAAACAAAAAGAAACCTAAAAATCTTAGACAAGAAATTGAGATTCTTAGGGCTAGAAAGCAAGATTTGAACAAAAGAAAGGATTTTTACCTGAATGAGAGAAACCTAACCCTAGATCTTGAAATCCCTGAAATCTGTTGGTGAGGAAGCCCTGAGACTGAAGATCTAACCCACAAAGAGTGAATCCAACTTGATTTTAGAAGAAATTTGAGAGATTTTGAGTGTAGGAAATTTTTGGAGAAAAAGGAGAGAAAAGGGGATCGCCAGTTTGAGTGAGAGATGAGAGAAACAGTGAATAAATAGGCAGATCTGGGGCTGAAATCGACGTACGGTCGACCGGGCCAGTCGACCCGAAAAACCCGAGAGCTCTGTAACTCATAGCAGTCGACCGGACGGGTCAACGGCAACAGAGAGCAAAAAATTGTTCTCTTTCAGGCAATGGCGGTCGACCGGGGTTAGGGCCGGTCGGCCGGCTTTGCCCAAAAACTGTGAACAGAAAGAGCTCCAAAAAAATTTTAAAAGGACTTAACAAATAAAGTAGGATATATGTAACATGCAGGAATACAACAATGTTTTTAAATCTTCTTAGGTTATCATATCAACCAAAATATTCACAAAAATTTTATTTAATTTTCATACAAAACAAAGTTTTAGAGATGAGCCGAATACCCGGTGAAGGGGTCTGAACTTCATCCTCTTGATTCCTCTTGAATGAGTTGAGGTGCGCAATTGCCATCTCTAATGTATTTGCTTGAATATGAAATTTTACAAAATTTATTTCTAGTTTTGAAAATACAATGTGTATATATAAACTAGTCTCGGCTAGGCATATGGACATACAATGGACATGGTATAAAAGACAAGATATAAAAACATGGCATATACACAATCATGATAGAGATGTAAGTTTACACAAGCATATATCAATGTAGCATAAAAGTAAACTAACACTCCTACACATGTGTATATATATTACCAAAATTAAAAACTTTTAAATGGAGAGGTTGCCAAGCTAGGGCAATCTCCAAAAATAGGTGCCTCCATGATAGCGATGCAAATGCGATGTGTTCTTTGAGCTTTGTTGCATCCACCACCGGGCACCGTCTCCCTAAGTCTTGGAGGAAGAAGATCCACCTGCATCATCTAAATTTGGTGGGTCTTTTGGTACCCATATCTTTTTGGGTCCTTTGGATTAGTACCGGACGAACCCAAACATATTTATTATGCACATTTTTTAGCAAAACAAAACTTTTCTAAATGGCCTTTGCGGCCACAATGCGTGCAAATATAAATTCTACCACTACCATACATGAATGCATGCTTGTGTGGGTGTGCATGTTTCCGTGCATGTGCATGGTGAGTGTGTTTCCCTTGGGTTACCCTTTGGGAAACCTAGATGCAATTTATTTAAATCAAAGGCACATTTTTAAGTGTTGAATCTAAAACTTCAACTCGTTTTGCATTCACAAAATCATTTTTATTACATGAAGAGATAGAAGTTTTTCCTTTACAAGCTATTTTATAATTTTCAAAATCAACTTTTAGTTTTTCAAAGCCCTTAGCTAAGTCATCTTTTTCTTTAACAACAACATTAATTTATCTTTTAAAGACTCATTTTCCCTTTTAATTTCTTATTATGAGATTGAGAAATCTCATACCTATGTTGTAATTCTTCAAAAATTGAGCAAGTTCATCCATGGATAGTTCATCATCATCAATAGAGGTTTCTAAGCATACCTTGGTTGTATCCTCACCTTGTGCCATGAAGCACATATTGGCGGTGTCGATCTCCTCTTCAGATTCCGACTCCGTATCATCCCAAGTTGCAACCATAGCCTTCTTCTTCTTTGGCCCATTCTTGGAGGTTGTGGCTTGGAGAGCGGGGCAATCGACTATGAGATGTCCGATCTTCTTGCAATGGAAGCAAGGACGGGGTTCTTCTCTTTTTCTTTCAAATCTTCCTTGAGGTTTCCCTCTTCGGAAGTTGCTTTGCCTCCCCTTCTTATAGAACATCTTGCCCACCTTCCGGATGAGCATGGCAAAATCCTCATCGCAATCTTTCGATGAGTCCTCCTCGTCGTGGTTGGATGGAGTGGCTTTGAAGGCGAGGGCTTTCTTCTTTGGCGCCTCCCTTTCTTCTCGAACCTTCATTTCCATCTCATGTGTTTTGAGATTTCAATAAAGCCGGAGAAGTCCATCTCCTCCCGATCGTTGAGTTCCTTGAGGGTAGTAGCCTTTACTTCCCATGCCTTGGGAAGAGCTCTAATGACCTTCCTTATCTTTTAGTCATTGTCGATTGCGTCACCTAGAGAAGATAAAGCATTAGTAATCTTGGTGAAACGCGTGAGCATGTCATCAATGCTCTCATTATCAAACATATAAAAGTTCTCATATTGAGAACGCAACAAGTCAATCTTAGATCTTTTGACTTGTGACGTTCCTTCATGAGTCACAATAAGAATATTCCAAACTTCAAATGCGGACTTGCAATTTATGATGCGTGATAAGTCATCCTCATTTAAGGCTTGGGTTAGGGCATATTGGGCTCTAGCATTAGCTTCATAATCCTTGGAGGTATCCTCGGACCATGAGCTCTCATCAGTGAGGGGTTCAATAAATTCTTTTGTAATGGACCTAGCAACCCTAACTCCTAGGGACTTAAGGAAGAGGTTCATCTTGACCTTCCATATGGGAAAGTTCAAGCCATCAAACTTTGGTGGGGACTTGATGCTAGAAAAGACAAGTGATGCCATGGATGAATAATATAAAGCACAATAAATGAAAAAATGCAACTAATATAAACAAATAGCAAGGAACTCCCTAAGGTGGTTAAACCAAATTGTAGGGTTAGGCTCTGATACCAATTGAAATCACCTAGAAGGGGGGTGAATAGGTGATGGCTATATGAATATGGCAATAATGCGGAATTTAAAAATCTACTAACAGATTGCTCAAATTAAAGGACTAGCAATAGTAAACACAATAAGTATTGCAAGAAATAAAGGAGTTTGAGTTTAGAGAAAATTTGAGCAAACGCAAACACAAGTATATGTTTCCGAGGTTCGAGCCACGCTCTACGTCCCCGCCTTCACACTTGAAGGATTTCCACTATTGTTGATCCCACCGGATCTCCAATACAAGGACAACACTTGTCCTATCTCTTGTGATGCCGCAACACCACCCGGAGCACACTAGCTCGCTTGAGGCCGATGCCTCTACAACTTCGCTCAAGAAGAAAATGATCACACTTGATCACAAATAGCTCACTTGCACAATCCTATAACCAATATGTAGATGTAGAAATTTGGGATTGTGTAGTGCAAAATCTAGAGAGAAGAAGAGGTATAGGCTTCAAATGGGTGTATGGAAATTTTGGCTTTGAAAATCTTTTCTAAAATGAAGACTTGAAAAATCACTTGTCAAATGTTGTAAAAATTGTTGTCTAATCAAGTTGAAGTGACCACCTATTTATAGGGGTGAGAAATAGGGTAAACTGGTGGAGAAACTCGTTGGGTGCAGATCCTAACAAAAGAGTCAGAAAAATATAGCTGTTGGAGTCTGTCAGAATTTCTGACAGCTGTCGGTCGACACCGGACGGTCGACCGCCAACGGTCATATTTTTGACCGTTGGAGGACAACGGTCGACCGCCCCGGTCGACCCAAACAACCAGAGAGCACTGCAAAGTCCCCGTCGACCCGAGCGGTCGGCCGACGTACACACATGCAGCGTGTACGTCGGTCGACCCGGACGGTCGACCGGAATCTGTCAGATCTAAAAAATCAGACTCTGCAGAAACTAGAACCTGGAATTTAGGTTTGGTCTTTTGGTTTGGGGTTTAGGACCTTGTAAAAAAAGGAGTATGACCATATGTCACTACCCTAACATGTTAAAACATTTTGATAAAGTTTCTCTTGATAAAAACTTATTTTTCCAAAAGTTGGTTTTTAAAGTTTCTAAAAACAAATTTCCAAAATATGTTAACTTTAAAACTAAGTTAAAATAGAAATTGAAATCTTTTTGAAGCCATGAACCAAACAAAATGTGTGTGAAAGTGATAATCCCATAAATCTACTTCTAACATCTAGTTTTGACAAAAGTCTAAAAGAAAGGTAAAAATAAATCTTGGACTTTTTCATTGTCTTGATCTTGACTTGGTTTTTCTTCAAAACTTGTTCCCGAAGCTTTCTAATGTGCTTAGCTTAGAAATGCAAATCTTAGTGGCGTCCAAACTTGTGAGTCTTGAGAGTGGAGCCGACAAATCACTTATTGTTGAGCCTGAAATTCTTTTAAACAAAATGTTAAATACATAACTAAATATGGTTTGTTATCATCAAAATATTAACGGGATATTGGGCTAATGGCCTTTGGGCCAACATTTTGCACCCAACAAGGCCGTGAGCAACCCCATGGTTGTCGCATCCATTTCCCTAAAGCCAGGTGCTGCCATCACCTCCGCGTAGACACCATCTGTCGAGATCACCCCCGGAGCACAGGGTCGTGAGCACAGCCTGCGCCCTCTTTCCTTGGCCAAGCCGGAGCACACAACCCCCCCTCAACTCTCGTGCACGGCAGAGCATGGTGCACATCCACTCCCCTGTTGGACATGCTCAACCCGATCCCCTTCCCACGGCTTGCTCCCACTCCAACGCGCAGAGCCCATCGCATCCTGGCCGAGTACCACACTTCAATTGCGCCGGATCACCATCGCCTCTTCCAGCCGATCCCCCCACAACTCCCCAGCACACAACCCCTCTCAGCCCATTGGTTGTGCCCCACCCTCCTACAGCATGCCAACTCCCAACCATCTCTTCCTCACGTCCACCATGGTTGTAACCTCTATGGCCTTCATCTCCTTCCAACCTCATCCCAGACCCACTTCACCCATGCCATCCCAAGGCCGAAACCCCCCCTTCCTCTCTCCTAGGATCGCCGTTGATCACTGTCGGCAGCACGAACGAACCCACATCCTTCCTGGCGAGATCCTCTAGTCGTCGACATCCTTCGTGGCCTCTGCCCTATCCGCCGGAGCGTCCGTCGGCGCGCCGCGAGCCTTGCCCTTGCGTGAGGCCCTTATTCTCTCCCTCTCTTTAATTATAAGGTATGCATGCATGAATTATATGGTAGGGTAGATGTGTAAATATGTGTACAATTGTATTTGCATGAAATATGTTAGTATGTGCATGCGTGGGTATTTGTGTGTGTGTTTTAATTCATGTGAGAGAGAGAGAGAGAGAGAGTGTGTGTGTGTAATGTATATAACGTATATGTATGTGTATACCGTTATCGCTTATGTATGTAGGTGTACCCGTAGGTGTATGCACGTGTGGCGTGCATGTATGGATTCATGTGTGATTATATTATGAGTATTGAAAGTACACCTAGAGGGGGGTGAATAGGTGTAAGGCTAATCTATGACCAATAATGCGGAATTTAAAAACTAATTACAACACACTTAGTATAACCAAAGAGTGTAGCCGAATTCCCGCTGAAGGGCTGTAGATTAACTCCTCTTAATTTCTCTAAATAAGAGTTGAGGTGCTATATGAAGCTCTCTTGGTTAAACACAAGTATGGGCACACAATCAAACCAAGCATGTATATATGATATGACAATAAGATGCAATGCACAACGTAAGAGATTGAGTTAGAGAAATGGATCAAACGCAAACACAAAGATATTTTCGAGTTCGAGCACCCAGCTCTACGTCCCCGCCTCACACAGAAGGATTTCCACTAACTCATCTATACAGGACTTCCACACAGGGAACCTCCACTGAGGATTTGGGCAAATACAATTGGGAGTACATAACTCTTCTCTCCAATAAATACAACCTCTACACTTAGAGGCAAGGCACTAAGCTGACACAATATCAACCTCACAAATGAGGATAGGCACAAAGCCAACACTAACAACAATCACCTCCAACTTGAGGGATTCCAACTCAATCTCCACCTCTCACTAGAGGGATACAACCACTACTTCCACAATCACCTCTCATTAGAGGGATATCAATACAATCACCTCTCACTAGAGGATATCACAATGAATGGAAGGTAATAACACTTGGTGGTCTCTCTCAACAAAACTAATTCTCTCACAAAATAAGATCCTAATAGATAGGATAATAGACAACTCAAGTGTGAGAAAATAAAGTGTTTTGAACAGAGAAAATCACTTGGGGAAAATCTCCAAATAGATATAGAATTTTAAATCAAAAACTAATTCCCAAAAGACTCTATTTTCTTTGAAATTCTAACACTTAAAAAACAAATAAAGATTAAAACTTTTGAACCCAAAAACTTTTGCTAAAAAACACTTAAGGGATGTGAAAATTTTCTCTCTTGAAATCTTAATCAAATCAGTAAGGATATGGGGTATTTATAGCCCCAATCTAAATCTGCCGTTGGCAGCAGGAAAGGGCAGATTCGATCGGCCGTCGACCGGCCAATGATTAGTCTCTAATTTTGCATAATTTTCATCACATCTCACATTTATTTGATAAATAAATTCTGCTAATAATACCTTGCTTGCTTGATCCTAGGTCAATGGTGTTCAAATGAAGAAGAAGACCCAAATCACCATTAATTGGTGATTAAAAGCCTACTAAAGATAGCCATTGAACTAGAGAGCTAATTCTGTAAACACCAGGGGCCAGAAACCAAAATTCGGGAGCAGACTCTGACAGGGACCAAAAGGACCGCGCGCGGCGCCAGGATGGCCACGGAAACGCGGCCTGGGCCGCGTTTTCACGGCCATAAGGTCGCGGCGCGCGCGCCGCTTCAGGCTAGGGTTTGTCCCCTGGCCCCCTGTTCCTTTGGCGCCTATAAATACCCCCTGGGGTTCCTGCGTGAAGATATACAGAGTTTAGGGTAGTTTTTCATTCCATGTTGTAGTTTAGTTTATGTTAGGTTAGTTCTCTTCTTCCCCATTGTATTTTCCATTTTATTTTAGATCTTGTATTAGGAGAAAGAGTGATACATGAGTGGAATGCAAGAGTACTTGTAATAGAAGGTGACAAGCTATGAAAGGTGCTCTCTTTACCTCTCTTTGTTTTCTATCTAACTTCTTTTACATGTGTAGCTAATCTTTTCTCTCATGACACTAACTACTAACCACTAACTAGTTTAACTTCTTTTATGATAATCCACATGAATCTAATAGCCTCGTTTTGGCCTTGCTCTTGCAAGAGCCATTGATGGCTCATGATGATGGATCTAACACTCTAACTCCTAACCACTAACAAGCTAACATTACTTTACTCCATGCTTACTTTTCTATAGTATTGATGGTTTAAGTGTAGCTTGCACTTGTTTGTTGAGTTGGGTTGTGATGAGTTACGTATGGGTCATACTTTGAAAAGCTCTTGAACTAAGGACTAGTGATTGCCAAGGATACATGTGAGGCAACTATCACTAAGAGGTTAGCATGTTGGTGGAGTCATTAGTAGTTAGTAGCCATGGGCTTTCTTTCTCTTTAACTTTATTTTAGATATAAACAAAAACTACAAAAATCATCCTTTTCTATGTTTCCCACTTCTTTGTTTTCACCGTACACTTCTCTTTCCATTCTTTCTTTTCTTTTCTTTTGATTCTTTAAAACTTTGGAGAACTTTTTAACAAACACGTGAATCAACGGTAAAGCTTCTATCGCCTCCTGTCCTTGTGGATTCGACTCGTTTTAGCCTCTATGCTATAACGGAAGTATCGAGGAAGTCAAAGCACACACACTTTAAATATCCATTTCAAAACATACACTTTTTGTGCGCGGTTTTTTCCCGATCAAATTTTGGCGCCGTTGCCGGGGATGGGAACGGTTTTATTTCACAAGTTTGCTAACTTTTCTTTTTTGTTTTTTTTTGGTGTGCAGGTTAATGTTTTAGCATTGCAGAACCCACACTTGCTCAAGTGTGGTCGGTAATTCTTATATATTTTATATTCTGCTGCTAATTTTGTTTATATTACCTGTACGCTGTAAATAATTTTAAGAACTAAAATACAGAAATTGGATACTTTAAAACGGTTTAGACATTCGCATCTAGGCACGTGTCAATTTTTATTCCAATATACTGTATTTTATTCTTATGTTGTTGTGATCTTGTAGGAGGTGTATATAAGGCATTGCATATAGTATAGGACAAACACTTCAGTGATTTACTCGCTTTTTTGTGTTCATGCTTATCTATATTGCATACTTGCACGAATTTAACTTAAGGGCAAAACCCAAGACAATATAAGGTGGGGAAGTTATTACCCTCCCTTAGCCCAAAAATAACCTCTCTAGTCCTACAACCCAAGCCTTAATAAAAATTGCTAGACGTTGGCCCCTAAGGACATCTCGGACTCATTTAGGAGATTGACCTAAGGGGGAAGTTGTTAGAAGTTGACTCTTGCTAAATCGGTGTCTAAGGTTGGAGATTGAGAGGCGAAACCTCGAAGAACAGTGGTTTGGTATAATTAGGCCCGTTGCTCCGGCACGGATACCTCCCACTGATCTTGCCCCTACCTGGCCGATTAACTTATGGTCCGCTTCCGACAATATACCCCCCGTGGACAGTCTAACCAGTTAGGAGTCGTCTAGGTCTAAGTCAACCCTAGCATAGGCTTGTTTTCTTTTTCTTTTTCTTTGTTTGTTTGCTTATTTGTTTGTTTTCTTTTTGTATACTGTGATATGGATTTTAACAACAACAATTCTTTCAACTATAATATGAATCCATATTTCACTCCGACCTCATTTAATTCGGATAACTCCAACTCGGCTATGTACAACATGAACCAATCATATATGCCGAGTTGGGATTATCTGACTCAATATGACCCTTATCCTCAACCATATGACCATAATTTTCAAAATAATTTTAACTCTTCACAGAGTTCATGGGGATTCACCTACCCCGAGTCAAATTTTCAACCATCTTGTCCACAATTTTCACAATATTCGTTCCCCAATTTTGATTCATATACTCCTTTTCCTGAACCACCAATTGAAGAAAAATCATCATTGGAAAGGAGTATCGACGAGTCCCTACAACAAATGCAAAATTTGCTCAATTCACAATCCTTCCCATATCAAACTCCACATACTCCTTTTCTAGAGCATCCAATTGAAGAAGAATCTGAACGAGAAAAGCGTTGGAAGTCTGTTGTGAAAGAATGCAAAACATGTTGGACTCATCCTTTCCACCAAATTTTCAAGAGTCCTACTCATCTTTTCCAGTCTCACCTATTCAAAATGAACAAACTTCAATACTGGACTTGAGTATGGAACGCTTGTGTGAGTCCGAGCAGTAACCGCACAATCCGATGGACTCACAATTTTACCACAATTTCCAACATCAACTTCCATACTCATATTTCAAGAACCAATTACAAAGAGTACGGAAGACATGATTCCGACTCCAAATTCTGTTACACGGCCTATCAGTAGGTTAGATTCACTTTTGAGCGAATTGATCAATGAAAGCGAGGAAAGCCTTTCTTGTCAACCTTTGACCGATTCTTATATCCCTAACTCTACTGATTGGACCCATGAATCATGTCATTTGGAAATCCAGCTTCAATTTCAGAACAGACATTTGAACTTGCCAAATCTCCAAGTTATGAAAGTCGCCTGGACATTTTGGCAAGTTATCCCTGCCCTGAAATTGAAATTGAACCTAAATGTGATCCCGAACCTCATATTAGTAATTCCCTTTCACTTTTTGGTTCAGTAATGACTCCGATATCTTTACTAGATTTTTTCTCTATTCCGGAGTCAACATTGAATCCTGTACCAATTCACCATGAAATGGAATCACCCATCTCTCATGATCACAGTTCAATATTGGGGAAAATGTGTGAATATCAATTCTTTGGTTTGGATCCTATTTTTGAACCAATTTCGACTCTCATTGTTGACTCTCGTTGATCTGAGTCAACTTCCCGAGTCGGTATCGGTTTTGTTCATGTTCCATTTGAGTCCAAATCACTCATCTCTCAAAATCACACTTTATTGTTGGACAAGATTGTTGAAGAAAATGACTCAGTAATTATTTTTAAAAATTGGCCATTAGATGTGGATAAATTTTTCAATAAGACCATTCAATCAATCATCTTTTATTGGGTCATATTAGAGAGGTCCTTGGTGGATTTCTGGATGATCCACGATATCTTGATTGGGTCGCAGCGCTTGGCCCAATCCGACCACCACCAGAGCCACCCCCTTGAGGTAATTTTCCTTCTCTCCCATTTATTTCATGTATATACACATTCACGATGCATTGAGGACAATGCGTGAGATAAGTGTGGGGGAGGGTTTACTAACGTAGTTAGTTTTATATTTTCTTTCTTTTACACTTCTTTTTAATTAAAAAAAAATCTGTTATATAACAACTTTTCTTTCATTTTTTCAAAACTTTTTGAAACAAGAGAAATAGTTTTGATTTATTTTTAAGAAAATTAAGATTATCTTAGTAATTAGGAAGACCTGAAATTATGAAATTTTAAACTGAGTCAAAATAATAGATCTTGTCTAAATTATAGGATAAGAAAGTAAAATTGAAAAGATAATTTGATCTTGAATTTTTTACCGTAGATTTATGCACTCCACACTTACACAATTTTTGGGATTGAAACAAAGACTGAAAATGTCATAATAAATGTCTATTCAAAAAAAAAATATTATGATAAATATAAACCACTTATTGAAGTTGGGTAATTATGCCTCAGGAAGCATGATTATTCACACCTAAAACGGTGGGGGGAAAAATCTCCTTTAGTTTTGTGGCCTTATTTACTCGAGTCCTTAAGTCCGAGGGATGTTTTCTCATCTGGTGCCCTAAGACCATTGGTTTGGGAGTCACCGGCTAAAGGCTCACTACCCGGGTAAATAAGAAAGCCTAAGAAAACTAAGGAAGAAGAAAAAAAAATAGAATAAAAAATATAATAAAATATATTAAATAAATGACATGAAAGTTTGAGTCGATATCCCAAAAATCTTCACAGTCCACAAAGTGCATATTTTTCTAACAGTTTTATGAAAGATCAAAGAGTCAATTCAATTTTAAATTCTTACGTTTAATTTATAACAAGATTTTTTGCATTTTGATTTAGTTTAGAAAGAACAATTTCTGGTTAACCTATGACCTTAGATCACTTATATTTTCACAAAAATATTTCAACACTTTTCTCTATTTTCAAAATGTGTTTTCGAAATACTAACATTTGATTTCTTTCTTTACGGATTTTGTGGGTGTAATCCGCTGAAAACCCTCAGGAGACAAAACTCATCCTCTAGGGGAAACTTAGAGGTTTAACGGCTTGTTGCACATGCTCAGTGCAATCGCGTCACCTGCGAAAGTGGTGTAATAATTTTCTTAGTTTTTTGTTTTGCTCGGGACGAGCAACAGATAAGTGTGGGGGTGTGATTAGTCTCTAATTTTGCATAATTTTTATCACATCTCACATTTATTTGATAAATAAATTCTGCTAATAATACCTTGCTTGCTTGATCCTAGGTCAATGGTGTTCAAATGAAGAAGAAGACCCAAATCACTATTAATTGGTGATTAAAAGCCTATTAAAGATAGCCATTGACTTAGAGAGCTAATTTTGTAAACACCAGGGGCCAGAAACCAAAATCCGGGAGCAGACTCTGACAGGGGACCAAAAGGACCGCGCGCGGCTCGCGCGGCGCCAGGATGGCCGCGAAACACGGCCTGGGCCGCGTTTCCGCGGCCATACGGTCGCGGCACGGGCGTCGCTTCGGGCCAGGGTTTGTCCCCTGGCCCCCTGTTCCTTTGGCGCCTATAAATACCCCCCTGGGGTTCCTGCGTTGAAGATATACAGAGTTTAGGGTAGTTTTTCATTCCATGTTGTAGTTTAGTTTAGGTTAGGTTAGTTCTTCTTCTTCTCCATTGTATTTTCCATTTGTTTTAGATCTTGTATTAGGAGAAAGAGTGATACATGAGTGGAATGCAAGAGTACTTGTAATAGAAGGTGACAAGCTATGAAAGGTGCTCTCTTTACCTCTCTTTGTTTTCTATCTAACTTCTTTACATGTGTAGCTAATCTTTTCTCTCATGGCACTAACTACTAACCACCAACTAGTTTAACTTCTTTTATGATAATCCACATGAATCTAATAGCCTCGTTTTGGCCTTGCTCTTGCAAGAGCCATTGATGGCTCATGATGATGGATCTAACACTCTAACTTCCTAACCACTAACAAGCTAACATTACTTTACTCCATGCTTACTTTTCTATAGTATTGATGGTTTAAGTGTTGCTTGCACTTGTTTGTTGAGTTGGGTAGTGATGAGTTACATATGGGTCATACTTTGAAAAGCTCTTGAACCAAGGACTAGTGATTGCCAAGGATACATGTGAGGCAACTATCACTAAGAGGTTAGCATGTTGGTGGAGTCATTAGTAGTTAGTAGCCATGGGCTTTCTTTCTCTTTAACTTTATTTTAGATATAAACAAAACTACAAAAATCATCCTTTTCTATGTTTCCCACTTCTTTGTTTTCACCGTACACTTCTCTTTCCATTCTTTCTTTTCTTTTCTTTTGATTCTTTAAAACTTTGAAGAACTTTCTAACAAACACGTGAATCAACCGGTAAAGCTTCTATCGCCTCCCGTCCTTGTGGATTCGACTCGTTTTAGCCTCTATGCTATAACGGAAGTATCGAGGAAGCCAAAGCACACACACTTTAAATATCCATTTCAAAACATACACCTTTTGTGCGCGGTTTTCCCCGATCAGCCAACGGTCAAATTTATGACCTTTGAGCCCACCGGTCGACCGCCCGATCGACTGGGCCTGGTTCCAGAGAGCAACGGCTCTCTGACCGGTCGACCGCTCGGTCGACCGGAGCTAGATACAGAGAGCAGAACTCTCTGCCGGTCGACCAGTCGGTCGACCGAGGCCTTTTCCAAAGAGCAGAAGCTCTTGATCGGCCCACCGACTGGGTTGCATGCACGTCCTGTGCACATCGGTCGACCGGACTGATCGACCGACTTTTGTACCGGTCGACTGGCAGACAGCCAGTCCAGCCATTATAGGATTTAAAAACTAGGGTTTTATCTTCTATTAAATCCCATAAAATCACATAAATTCCACAAAAATTAGTTCTTATTAGATCTTTGAAATACAAATATGTGTGACAAAAATTTGACACATATTATAAACTATTTGAACCATTTTTGTGTTCTTGAAAATTTGCCTTAAACCAAAATCCGTATTTTTCAAAACTAGGATTTTTGAAATGGAAATCCGATTTTTCCAAAACACATGTAAATACAAAATCATGATGTTGAAACAACTTTTAAGCATGTTGTATATGAATAGAATCTAATATACATAAAATATAGTATATATATGTTTTTGACTTGAAAACCAAATATGAAACTTTAAACTGATAACATGTGTGTGTTGTGAACTTGAGCATATCAATACTATCTAATCTTTACAATGAGATCTAAACAAACTATACTAAAACAAACCGATGTCTTCTTGTAGAACTCCGTCTCCAAGTTGACTCGATCCAAACGTGATCCACCGAGCTTGACTTCCAACCGAGTGTTAGATGTGAACTTGACGCTCGAGCTCTTGAATCACCATGTGAAAGCTCCAAAACACCTTTGTTGAAGCTAATCACCTACTAGTATCTTGATCAAATATCTGAAACTAAATATCACAAGATTATTAGTAAACTATAACTACATGAGTTAATCATAATCAAAACTAGAGTGAAGGGACTCTGGGCCAACAATCTCCCCCTTATGATGATGACAAAACACATGGAGTTATATATATGCATGGATTAAAGTTAAGCTTCATAGAAGCTCCCCCTTAACTCATGCATAGCAAAAAACAATAAGATATTCAATGAATGCTCAACATAAATATGCATAAACATGATATTTGATACCAATGAAATAAACATGCTCATAATACTAATTTTAAAATAAAATGTTCTTAAAAAATGTTGCTCTTGATACCAATAAAAACTCTTGATACCAACAAAAGATGCTTTTGATACAAGGGTAAAAGATAACAAATTTAAACAAACATGCATAATTTAAACAAACTTGCATATAAACAAATATGCATATATCAAACTCCAAAATATCTCTCCCCCTTTTTGTCAATTCATCAATAAAGGAGTGCAAACTCAAAAAAAATATTTTTCTTCCTTTTTACATAAATCATAACAATAAAGGTATATATGCTATATACATTCTTGAAGAGGAGAGACGTGAAGTTAACTCCCCCTGCATACAAGCATTTATATGAAAAGAGATGACTAACCATAACCACATAAAGCATAATATGTAATGTATAAAAGGAGATGTGAAACTCCTACTACACGCGTGTATTACATACCAAAGAAAGGTCAATGCTTTTAATATGACATACACTCAACCTGAATATATTTATAGAGAAGATGTTAAGTTTCTCTTACATATAAGTAATAAATATCAAAATGATACCAATTGAAAGATATATCAATTTAGTACTAAGGTATACATCGAAACATCATGATACCAATTTATGATACCAATTGAAAACAAAAAATTTTGAAGAAACCAACAGAAATTTTAATACCAATTGAAAGATATAAATATATAGGAAATCTTGATACCAATGGTAAAAATTTGTACCAATTGACAATATTTTACATTTTTGATACCAAAAAAAAAATATAAACCAATCTTTTTAGTTAAACACTAAAATTATTTTGCAATAGAGATACCAAATAGAGAATACTATCAATTTAAAATTCTTGATACTAATATTGAAAATGAAATATATACCAATTGAAAATAATTTTCATTAGGAGCATAGGAAACCAAATGAAAACTAAGATATTATTTTTTCAACATAAAGTCTGTGAGTAAGATATCAATTGTAAACAAAACCGATTGACTGGTAAAACATGAATTTTCTCCCCCTTTATGAAATACTAATGAAAACGATGCATAAGCTTGTATAAGATACCATTTGAAAAATAATTTTCATTAAGGACTATTCAAGCTTAGCATGACAAAATTTGTGCTCAAAGATATAAAGATATAGTAAGCACAATCAAAACACATATATATGTATGAAAATATAAATACCAATCGAAATTGATACTATTTGAAGTTGAAGCATACATATATAGAAATAAATATCAATTGTGATACAAATTGAAAACACAATGAGAATCAAGTGTATAATTCATACTCTCTACCACCCATTTCATGCACATGTTTAAATAGATTTTCAATAATGCATACAAGGCATGGTCACCCAACCAACCGCCCATAAATGGGTAGGGGTTTTCAAAAATAAGTTTAAAAATAGTTTAGCATTATTGAAAACTCTTCCAAAATAAAGAATACGAGCTAGTTATATGATAAAATTGTAAACTAGTACGAAATCCTTCAAGTAAGGAATAAAACAATAATATATTCTATGAAACTTGAAAATCACATAATCAGCACTCAAAATCTATATAGCACATATAATATTCATGAAAACAAAGTCATGAGAAAACATCAAGTTAAGTGAGTGTACAAGAATGTGAAAAGCATAATCATGGGAATAGGCAATAAGGCTCAATGTGAAATTCCTTTTCAAAAATATGAAAATCATCAAAATTTAATTTTTATCAAAATAATTCAAACTTCAAGGCATATGTATGTTTTGTACAAACTAGAGTATACATACATATCCAAATATGAACGAGTCCACAAAAATATGTGCATGAAGGCAAGTGGCTCAAGGATGTATATGTATAAATATTAGTTTAGACAAAATGGACATATACATGAAGCTAATCACAAAAATGAAAACATGTCAAAGATAGAGAATACAAGTCAAAATGCATGAATCATCAAAATTAGGCATACTAGTACATCTAATGAGTACAAATGAGCAATCAAGTATAAACATATAATAATCTATTTGTGGTTCATTAGTTGTACAAGCATATGCATAAGTTTTAATAAAAAATTACATTTAAACATGTAATCAAAACATGAAGCATAAAACAAAACATAAACCAAGATGATCATTAGGTAAATGCACATGTTATTAGAGCTATGATATACATAATAGCTAAACAAATGTGAGAACACAAAAGTATAGATCCATATAGACATGGTGTATCTCAATTACTATACATGTATGTCACTAATCTAATTATCATGGCATTTAACATAATAATCAAGAAATATCAAAACATGCTAAAAATCAATGACATGAAACATGTAAATATAAACGGGAGCTAGAGATCATTACTAAAACCAAGAGGGCACATCTCTATGTCTCCAAACCAAGGTGTTCCTCCCACCAAACTTTCCTTGAAAGTGATGCATCCAAAATAGTTACATTAAGCTTGGAACGCATCTACTTCAAGGCACCATCACTCTCACGTCAAGTGAGAGCCGACATCTACATCAAATACCATAGTGGTGAATTTTGGTACCCATACTCTTTTGGATCCATGGGGTTAGCTCCTTTCCTAAACCTAATCAATTTATTTGCAAAATTTACATCATGTACTCTATCATAACAAAACTTAGCAAGGTGGCCCTTACGTTCACAATGTGTACATGTGTACACATGAGCATGCATAGTGTTATGAGTGTGAACGTGAGGAGCATGTGTATGTCGTAGTTTGTGTGCATGCATATTTGGAACTTGTTTCTTTTGAAACATGAATTCCAACCATGTGTGGTTCATGGCACATTGGCTCAAAGTGGAGCCCAAACAATCAACACTTTTCTTCAAAATACAAATATCATTTTTAATACTTGAAGATAAAGTGGAGCATATAATAGGTAAGCTAGATGATGAAGCTATACTACTATTGCAAACATGTGAAGACAAATCATTTTTTAAAGATTTATTTTCATTTAAGCAAACTTCCAATTCTTTTGAAATCAATTCAATTTTGTTTTTTAAAGAATTATTTTTTTAAAACATTATTATGTTTGAAGTCAAGATTTCATTTTTCTTCAAAACTTTGTCACAATCATTTGGTTTTCAAAATTTCATTTTCTTTTAGGGCAAGATCAAGTTGGGATTTAAGTGAGTCACGTTTACTTGAAATCTCATACCTCTCTTGCAAAATCAAATCAAGTCTAGAAGACAAATTTTCATTTTCTTCCTTTAATTTTGAACTATTCTTTTTCAAACTTTTATTTTTGAAATCAATCTTTCACAACCTTAGCTAGTTCATAATTTGAAGCATGTGCATCCATACACTCATTACAAGAAGAACTAGAAATATAATCAGTTGAGTATCCGAATATACCTCAAGGGAGTCATTCCTTAGACCATGAAGCAACGTTGTTCGATTCTTCTCCACTAGATTTCATCTCCACATGATTCGTCTTTTGGAGCGCGGGAGAGGTTAAAGTGTTTCACACTGCAAAGGTGGAATCACAATGAGAAATCATGTTTAAATATTCTTTACTAAGTGATTTTCTAAGTGCCTCTAGAGCTAGTGCATTGGCCTCTATATGCATGCTATTACTAAGGAAAGATTCCTTAGTAATGGCAAGGTAAACTTTATAACCTATGGCTTTTAAATGCCAACTCATCCTAACCTTTCATATATCAATTTTAGAGATATCAAATATGGGAGGGTTATCCATGAGTGCAAACAATATGTGTGCAAATGCAAATGATAGATTAGCTAACCAAGATCTCACTCCTAGGTGGTTAAACCTAATATCAGGAGCGTAGGCTCTGATACCAATTGAAAGTACAACTAGAGGATGGGTGAATAGGTGTAAGGTTAATCTATGACCAATAATGCAAAATTAAAAAACTAATTGCAATACACTTAGTGTAACCAAAGAGTGTAGCTGAATTCCCAGTGAAGGGCTCTGGACTAACTCCTCTTGATTCCTCTAAATAAGAGTTGAGGTGCTATATGAAGCTCTCTTGGTTAAACACAAGTATGGGCATACAATCAAACCAAGCATGTATATATGATATGACCATAAGATGTAATGCACAATATAAGAGAGAGTTAGAGAAAGTGGATCAAACATAAACACAAAGATATGTTTCGAGGTTCGAGCACCCAGCTCTACGTCCCCGCCTTCACAGAGAAGGATTTTCACAAACTCGTCCACACATGACTTCTCACATAGGGAACCTCTACTGAGGATTTGGACAAATATAATTGAGAGTACACAACTCCTCTCTCCAACAAATACAACCTCTGCACTTAGAGGCAAGGCACTAAGCCAACACAATATTAAACCCACAAATGAGGGATAGGCACAAAGCCAACACCAACAACAATCACCTCACACTTGAGGGATTCCACCTCAATCTCCACCTCTCACTAGAGGGGTACAAACACCACTTCCACAATTACCTCTCACTAGAGGGATATCAACATAATTACCTCTCATTAGAGGGATATCACAATGAATGGAAGGTAATAACACTTGGGGTCTCTCTCAACTACAAACCAATTCTTTCTCACAAAACAAGATCCTAATAGATAGGATAGATAGATAAGCTCAAGTGTGAGAAAATAAAGTATTTTGAACAAAGAAAATCACTTGAGAAAATCTCCAAATAGATATAGAATTTTAGATCAAAAAACCAATTCCCAAAAGACTATTTTCTTTGAAATTCCAACACTTTAAAAACAAATAAAGATTAAAACTTTGAACCCAAAAACTTTTGCTGAAAAACACTTAAGGGATGTGAAAATTTTCTCTCTTAAAATCTTAATCAAATCAGCAAAGGATATAGGGTATTTATAGCTCTAATCCAAATCTGCCCGTAGGTAGCAGGAAAGGGCAGACTTGCCCTTTCGGTCGACCAGCCAACGGTCAAATTTATAACCGTTGAGCCCACTGGTCGACCGCCCGATCGATCGAGCCTGGATCCAGAGAGCAACGGTTCTCTGGCCGGTCGATCGCTCGGTCAACCGGAGCTGGATACAGAGAGCAAAACTCTCTGCCGGTCGACCGGTCGGTCGACCAGGGCCTTTTCTAGAGAGCAGAAGCTCTCTGGCGGTCGACCGACCTAGTCGACGGGCCACCAGCCTGGCTGCGTGCACGTCCTGTGCACGTCAGTCGACCAGACTGGTCGATCGACTTCTCTACCGGTGGACCGGCCGGTCGACCGGCAGACAACCAGTCCAGCCATTATAGGATTCAAAAACTTGGGCTTTTATCTTCTATTAAATCCCATAAAATCACATAAATTTCACAAAAATTAGTTCTTATGAAAAAAACACCTAGAGGGGGGTGAATAGGTGTTAATGCTAATCTAAGAATTAAATGCGCTAAATGCGGAAGTTAATGCAAATCTTGCACAAACTTAATACAACACAACAAGTGTTGCCGAATTCCCCGTGAAGGGCTCTGGACTAACTCCTCTTGATTCCCCTTGAATGGGTTGAGGTGCTATGTGAAGCTCTTGTGGTTAAGTATAAGTTAGGCACACACAATCAAGCCAAGCATATAAGGATGAACAATATAAAAGATGCAAGGCAACACAAGCAATAGATATGATATGGCAATATGAATTATGCTCAACACAAGCAAATATGATATGATGTTATGAATGATGCTTTGCACAAATAAATGAGAGAGAGTTAGAGAGACAAGTGGATCAAACGCAAAGGCCAAGATATGTTACGAGGTCGAGCACCCAGCTCTACATCCCCGCCTACACCACCGTGTAGGATTTCCAATCCACTATAACGTCCACCGAGGACTCCCACCGAGGGAACCTTCACCGAGAAGGATTTTTACAACACGGGAGTACCGAACTCCTCTCTCAAACACCGCCTCACAATCGAGGGGTAGGCCCATAGCCAAATAACAAACAACAACACCTCTACCGAGAGGGTTTACAAAACAACACTCCACCTCTCACTAGAGGGAGCAAACCAATCACCGATCACCTCTACCGAAGAGGGATACACAAAGAATAAGTGGAAACAGTACAACAGACCAAAGACCACAACAAATTTCTTTTCTTTTCTTCTTTCTTTCAACAAAAACAAGATCCTAATAGATAATAGATTGGATAGGTGATAGCTCAAGTGTGGAAACTAGGTGTTTGGAAAACAAGCAACAAAGAAAAACACTTGGGAAATTCTTGCAAAAGATATAGAATGAAAACCAAGACAAATCTCCCAAAATACTCTTTTCTTTGATTTTTCCAAAAACCTAAAAACAAATAAGATGAATTCTTTTTGGCCTAAAACTCTTTTCAAAACTTGTTTAAAACACTGAAAAAGTCAGGAATTTTTAGCTCTCAAAATCTTGGAGAAAACCTCAAACAAATGGGGTATTTATAGCCCCATCAGAAAACTAGCCGTTAGGCTGATGTGGCAGCCTGACAGCTTGGCGGTCTCGACCGCCAACGGTCAGAAATGTGACAGTTGGGCAACCACGGTCGACCGGCCCGGTCGACCCAAACAAACAGAGAGCACTGCACTCAAACTCGGTCGACCCGGATGGTCGACCGTCCCAGTGTCTCCAAACGTGTACAGTTTATGCACGTCGGTCGACCGACCCGGTCGACCGACTTCAGCCAAGTCGACTAGGTCAGTTGACTTAGTCGACTGATTGAAGCCTGGAACAGAAATCTGAGTCAGAAAACCAGTTTAAAAATCTTTTAACACTTCTAAAAATCCACAAAACTTGTTTTATCATTTTATATTAAAACACAAACAAGTGATAAAAATTTCAAGACATATATCAATCATATCAATTCATTTTTGAGTCTTGCAAATTTTATCAAAAACAACACTTGTATTTTCCAAACTTGATTTTTCCAAAACATGAATAGGATAGTCAAAATAAGTTTGTCTAGCAAGTTTAAGCATTTATGTATATCTAGAACATATCTAATATACATAAGAATAAAGTAAACTTGTTTTGATCTATATCCATGAAAACCAAAATCCAAATCATGAAACGTGTGTGTTGTGTGCACTTGAGCATATCAACTATACTAAGCTTTACAATATGGATCTAAAACACACTATCTAAACTATGGATAGCTAAGTCTTCTTGATGATCTTCATCTTCAAGTTGACTTGCTCCAAAACTCCATCCATGGGCTAGGCAATGTGTGATCTTGATGCTTGGCCCTGGAATCATCATGAAAGCTTCTAAACTCCTTATTGAAGCTAATCATCAACTAATATCTTGGTTAATGATCTGAAACTTAAACAACACAAGATTATTAGTAAACATAACTACATGAGTTAATCATCATCAAAACTAGGGTGGAAGGCCTTTGGGCCAACAATCTCCCCTTTTGATGATGAACAAAACTCATGGAGTTATATATGCATGGATTAAAGTTAAGCTTCAAAGCTCCCCCTAACTCATGCATAAACAAATAAACAAAAGATATGCAATGAATGTACATAAACATGTATGCATCAACATGCATAAAACACATAAACATATTCTAGAAGTTCTAGATACCAATTAAATTAATAAAACATTAACAAAAACACTAGATGCTCTAGATACCAATAAAACACCAATAAAACTTAATATATACAAAAACATAAGTATGCATATATAAACCAAAATCTTTCTCCCCCTTTTGTCAATCATCAACAAAGGGGTAAACAATCAAAAACAATAAATGAGGGGTAAAAATTTTTCTCCCCCTTTTTGTCAATCAAAACAATAAAACAATGTTCTCCCCCTTTTTGTCTAAAACAAAAAAAAAGTTCATAAGGGGTGACTATAAAAACATGATATCAATTGAAAATATGTCAATGAAGCATCTTGATATCAATTGAAAATAAACAAAATTTTAGATACCAATTTAAAACATAAGACATCTTGATATCAAAAGATAGTATTTTTCTTTTAAGCCAAATAAACAATTGAAATGACTATTTTTCTATCATAAAGTAAGGGAGTGGAAATACAAGTACCAATTGAAAATATGAAAAACGAATTTCTTCCCCTTATGAAATACCAACAAAACACATGCATAGGCTTGAAATAAGATACAATTGAAAACTAAATTAATGAAATAAAGTTGACGTTCAAGCTCTAGCATAAACAAGATTTGTGAAAATTTTATATCTTAAGCACAAATAAAACAAGTATATGTGTATGAATGAAGTAGAATGAGTACCAATCACTAATAGATGATACCAATTGAAAAAATATACATACACAATAAACATATGAGTATACAAAAAGGATCAAAATGATACCAATTGAAAGAGTTCAATGATACCAATTGACATAACAATAAGTTCAAGTGTAAAACTCATAACCTACCACCCTTCATATGTTCAAGATTAAAATAATTTCACTATAAAGCATACTTGAGCATAATCGCCCATCCATCCTCCCATTGATGGTAGGGTTTTCAAAAATTAGATTTGAAAATAAGCTTTGTTTGAAAAACTCTACCAAAATGAAGAATACCGTAACTAGTTAAATGGAAAATCTTATAAACTAGTACGAAATCCTTCAAGAAAGGAATAAACTAAAAATAATTTTCATAAAACACATGTAAATCACATAGCACTTGAAAACACTCAATATTCAATAAAGTCCATACATGCTCATGAAAACATACTCATGAGAAATATTTTAAAAATGGTGAGTGTACAAGTGATGTGTGACATGGCATTATGAAGTTTTCAATTAAGCTCAAAATTCCTTGAAACAATGAAAACATGAAAATCAATAAAACTTATTTAATCTTCAAGGTATATGTATGTCCTATACAAATTATGGTATACATACATATCCAAACACAACGAGTCCACAAAGATATATGCATTAGGCATGTGGCTCAAAAGGATGTATATGTATAATAATAATTTGGATAAAATAGACATATACATGAAGTTAAACAAATACACAAAATCAAGAAAAACTAAATCTTCATCAAAACAAATTTCATTTCAAGGTATATGTATGAATTGTCAACACAATAAGTATACATACATATCCCTAAACACAATTGAGTCCATATAGATTTGCATGAAAGGCAAATGACTCAAGGGGTATACATGTATATCTTAAAGTTTGGCAATACAAACATATACATGAAGTGAAACACACAATCATAAAACAAATCCAAAAAATATGAATACAAGTCTAAAATGTATGGATCATCAAATAGACTATACTAGCACATCTAATGGGTTCAAATAAGCATTAAGCACAAACACATATAAAGATTTATTTGTGGCCCACTATATGTACAAATATAAGTCCTAGTCTTAATGAAAACTAACACTCAAACATATATTCAAAACATGAAGCATCAAAACAAATATAAAATCATCATGATAAAACTAAAACATGATTACTATGTAAATTCACATGTATTAGATTCATGATGTACATATAAACTTAAACAAAAGTGAGAACACTAAGTATAGAGGTTCATATAAGCATGTGTGTCTCAAATACTATACATGTATGTCAGGATCTAATAAGCATGGTATTTACATACTAATGAAACATGCTATCAAAACATGTAAATAATAAATAGGAGTTAGGAATCGTTACCAAAACCTAGAAGGCAACTCTCCTTGTCTCCAAAACATGGTGGTCTCTCTCCACCAAATCTTCCCTTGAAAGTGATGCATCCAATTGATTTCCTTTAAGTACGGAACGCATCCACTCCAAGGTACGGCTACTCTCACGTCATGTGAGAGCCCACACCTACATTAAGCAAAGGAGGGGTGGTCTTTGGTACCCATATCTTCTTGGGTCCATGGGGGTTAGTACCTTCTCTAACCCAAACAAAATTCTTTGCTAAATTTACATTATGTAATCTATCAAAGCAAAATTTAGTAAGGTGGCCCTTACGTCCACAATGTGTACAAGTGTACACATGAGCATACATAGTGTGATGGTGTCCGTGGGAAGCATGTGTATGCGTGGAGGGTGTGCATGAATAAATGGACTTGTTTCTTTCGAAAAAGTCCAAGCGTGTGTGTCCCTCTACACATTGGCTCCAAGTGGAGCCCAAACAATCTGACTCTTCTAAGCAAAGATATATCATTGTTATTCAAGAAGAAGTGTGGCATGCATAGGTGTTCTAGGTGAAACTACCCTATCATGGCAAACATGTGAAGCAATATCATTTTCAAAGATTTATTTTTATTTAAACAAATTTCTATTCTTTTGAAACAAATTCAATTTCTCTTTCCAAAGAATCATTATCTTTTAAAACACATTCAATTTTTGAAGACAAAATATTATTATTTTCAAAATTGATTCACAATCATTTTAATTTTCAAAAAGTTATTTTCTTTAAGTGCAAGATCAAGTTGAGATTTTAATGAATCCCTCTCATTAGCAATCTCCTCTTTTTCTTGCAAAACACATCAAGTCTAGAATGCAAACTTTTATTTTCTTTTTCAATTCCTAGACTTTTTCTTTTTCAAAATCTTATATTTTTCTATCAATTTTTCACAAACTATAGATAGTTCTTCATTTAAAGCATGGGGATCAACAAAATCATTTGAAGAACTAGCACAATATATTACTATCTAGTTGAGATTCTGATTGTACCTCAAGGGAGTCATTCCCTTAGACCGTATAGCATTGTTGTGGCTCGGATTCTCCACTAGATTCCTCTTCATGTTGGATAGGCATTTGAAGCTCAGAGGTGGTGGTTGTTGTCAACTTGTTCCACACTGCAAAAGCGGAATCAAGATTAGAAATATGCATAAGATATTCTTTTGAAAGCGTGCTTCTAATGGCCTCAAGGGCTTGTGCATTGGCCCCTATATGAATGCGATTTCCAAGATAGCATTTCTTGGTAGCCGCAAGGAAAACATGTAAGCCTAGGGTTTGGAGGTAAAGGACATCTTAGTCTTCCAAACAAGAATGTTGGAAGGTCAAAGCTGAAAAGTCACCTAGAGGGGGGTGAATAGGTGACAATGCTAATCTATGAACTAAATGCGGAATTTAAAACTTAATGCAATGAGCACTCAAGTGTGATCAACAAGTGATGCACACACAACCAAGCCAAGCAAAATATGAATGAGCAATGTAAATAAATGCAAGGCAGAAGAAAGTAAAGAGAGAGTAGAGAGAGAGCCAATGGATCAAGCGCAAACAACAAGATATGTTATCGAGGTTCGAGCACCCAGCTCTACATCCCCGCCTTCGACACACGAAGGATTTCCACTAGCTTGTCCACCTAGGACCCTTTACAAGGAGTACCCAACTCCTCTCTTTACAACCTCCTTCCTGAGGCACACCAAGCAACCAACACAACCTCCTCCTTGAGGCAAACTCCAACAATCACAACCTCCTCCTTGAGGCAAATTTTCAAACCAATACAACAAACCCCACTCACCAACCAATACAAGGATCACCTCTCAACTAGAGGGATACAACCCAAAGCACAAAGCTAAGAAAAGATTGGGTTACAACTGGTGGTCTAAAACAACAACCACAAAACAATCTCTTTTTCCCACACAAAATCCTATAGAAAAGATAGTAGATTTTAGCTCAAGTGTGGAGAAAACCAAGGGATTTGAAACCAGCAACTCAAAGAAAATCTTTGGGAAATAAATGAAACCAGATAGAGAAGTTCAATTCAAAAGCTTTTCCCAAAACCTTTTCTTTGATTTTTCAAACCCTAATGAAAAACACCAAAAGATTGTTCAATTTGAATCCAAAAACCTATTTTGATTGCTGTAAAAAACACCAGAGAGAATGGAAAAATTCGCACAAAAATCTTAGAGAAAACTCTTGCAAATGGGGTATTTATAGGCAATTATCAGAAAAAAGCCGTTGACAGATTTTTAGCCAGAATTGCCCTTCCGGTCGACGGCCGGTCGACCGCGCAACGGTCAAATTTTGATCGTTGCCAGCTAACGGTCGACCGCCCCGGTCGACCGAAACAAACAGAGAGCAACTGCTCTCAGTCGGTCGACCGGCACGGTCGACCGGCTATAGGTGTAGCCAGCGTGCACGTTTCTGTGCACGTCGGTCGACCCATACGGTCGACCGGCTACATGGTGCGGTCGACCGTTCCGGTCGACCAACCTAGCCTGGCAGACACTGCTGGGCAGCAAAAACATGAAATTTTTAATCCTAAAAATTCTCATTAAATCTCTAAAACTCCACAAAAATAGTTTAATCATTTTGCATTGATATATAAACATGTGGTAAAAAAGTTTAGCTCAAATATCAATCAATAAGGACTATTTGTGTGTTATCATTTTTACCAAAAACCAAAACTGTATTTTCTTAAAACTGAATAGAAAATACGTTTTGTCCAAACTCTTCCAAAATCCAAAAACATGATATTTAAACACTTTGAAGCATGATGTATAGGATATAATCCTATATACATAAAACATATATATCCATGTTTTTGTCCTTAATTCCAAATATGTTTAGACAAAAATACCAAAACATAAAACACATGAATATGAAAGTCAAAACTAAGTTTGTCTAGAGATTTAAGCATGCATGTATATAGAACAAATCATATATACATAAAACCATGTAAACTTGTTTTGATCTATCTATCCATGAAAACCAAGATCGGTTAAACCTAAAACCGATAAACCGAAAACCAATATTCAAAACATGAAACGTGTGTGTTGTGAACTTGAGCATTGTCATACTATTCTAATCTTTACAATTTGGATCTAAACACAAAACTAAAACTATGGTACCGAAGTCTTCTTGTAGAGCGCAATCTCCAAGTCGACTCGATCCAAAACTCCTTGATTCACCGAGCAATTGCTATATATGATCTTTGACGCTCGGGCTCTTGAATCAACATGTGGGTAGCTTCCAAATCATCTTGTTGAAGCTAATCACCAACTAATAACTTGATTAAAGATCTGAAACTAAATAACACAAGATTATTAGTACACATAACTACATGAGTTAGTCATCATCAAAACTAGAGTGAAAGGCCTTTGGGCCAACAATCTCCCCCTTTTTGATGATGACAAAACTCATGGAGTTATATATGCATGGATTAAAGTTAAGCTTCAAAGAAGCTCCCCCTTAACTCATGCATAACCAAAATAAATAATATATGACAATGAAGCTCATAAATATGTAATGAATATTAATCATGAAACATGAAACATGCATATCTATGCATAATAATAAAAGGTTCTAGATACCAATGAAATGTTTAAAACAAGACATGCTCTAGATACCAATTACAATGAAATATTTAAAACAAACCATGCTCTAGATAAACATGCTCTAGATATCAATTACAAAACACAATTATAACACATGTTCTAGATACCAATTAAAATTAACTAAATTAAACTTAATATATGCAAAATCAACATGCATATATAAACTCAAAATACTTCATGGATAGATAGATCAAAACATGAAACGTGTGTGTTGTGAACTTGAGCATTGTCATACTATTCTAATCTTTACAATTTAGATCTAAACACAAAACTAAAACTATGGTACCGAGTCTTCTTGTAGAGCGCAATCTCCAAGTCGACTCGATCCAAAACTCCTTGATTCACCGAGCAATTGCTATATATGATCTTTGACGCTCGGGCTCTTGAATCAACATGTGGGTAGCTTCCAAATCATCTTGTTGAAGCTAATCACCAACTAATAACTTGATTAAAGATCTGAAACTAAATAACACAAGATTATTAGTACACATAACTACATGAGTTAGTCATCATCAAAACTAGAGTGAAAGGCCTTTGGGCCAACAATCTCCCCTTTTTGATGATGACAAAACTCATGGAGTTATATATGCATGGATTAAAGTTAAGCTTCAAAGAAGCTCCCCCTTAACTCATGCATAAACAAATAAAATAATATATGACAATGAAGCTCATAAATATGTAATGAATATTAATCATGAAACATGAAACATGCATATCTATGCATAAAAATAAAAGGTTCTAGATACCCATGAAATGTTTAAAACAAGACATGCTCTAGATACCAATTATAATGACATATTTAAAACAAACCATGCTCTAGATAAACATGCTCTAGATATCAGTTACAAAACACATTATAACACATTTCTAGATACCAATTAAAATTAAACTAAATTAAACTTAATATATGCAAAACATCAACATGCATATATAAACTCAAAATACTTCTCCCCCTTTTGTCAATCATCAACAAAGGGGTAAAAACCAAAGCAAAACTAAATCTTTTCTCTTTTTAAAACAACCTTCGATAAGGTGTAAAAGCAAAACCAAGTAACAATTCTTTCTCCCTCAATTAGGGGTGACAATCAATTAAGGTATCATTTGAAAATATGTCAAAGAATAGTATCTTGATACCAATTGAAAGGAAACAAATAAATAAAATATTGATACCAATTTTAAGTAAAACACAAAAAAAAAAAATCTTGATACCAATTTGACATAAAACATAATGAATTTTGAATGTCTAAACACACATATTTTGATACCAATTGTAAATAATTTTCATTTTGAACATATGATACCAATTTGAAATTTCATCATAAAGTAAGGAGTGGGAATCAAATACCAATTGAAAGACAAAATCAAATTTTCTCCCCCTTTATGAAATACCAATTAAAATAATGCATAGTCTTGATGTCAATTAAAAGTAATCAATTTAGAACAAAATTGAATTCAAGTACTAGCATAAACAAGATTTTGTGCTTAAAGATATAGGGATATAATAAGCAAAATAAAAACAATATATGTATGAAAAATAGATACCAATTAAAATTGATATTCTTGAAATAGAAAGCATACATACATACAAAATATATGAGTATACAATAAATGTCAAGATTGATACATTTGAAAGAATTCAATGATACCAATTGAAAATAACAATAAAGATCAAGTGTATATCTCATATTATCTACCTCCCAATCATGGTTCAAGTTTTCAATGATTTTCAATATAAGGCATGCATGAACATGATCTCCCATCCATCCACCGTCAATGGTAGGGGTTTTCAAAAATAGATTTGAAATCAAGGTTTGTTGAAAATCTCTACCAAAAGTGAAGAACACGAACTAGTTTTGGAAAATCTAGAAAAACTAGAACGAGATCCTTCAAATAGGGAAATGAAAACAAAATAGTTTTTCATGAAATACATGTAAATCACATGGCACTAAACACTCAAGTTCATAAAGCCCATATCATAGTCTCATGAAAACAAATCATGAGTAACAATAAAGTGAGTGAACAAGTGTTATGGACACATATCAATCATGAAAATATTCAATTAAGCTTATGTGAAATTCCTTAAAAACATGAAATTCATCTAAGATGTGAAATCACCTATTGAAATCATCTTAAAAACATGATATTCATCATAAATGTGAAATCACCTAAAAACATGAAAATCATCAAAAACATGATTTAAACTTCAAGGCATATGTATGTCATGTACAAACCAAGTATACATACATATCCTAAACATAATGAGTCCACAAAAGTATATGCATGAAGGCACGTGGCTCAAGGATGTATATGTATAAATGATAGTTTGGACAAGATGGACATATACATGAAGTTAAACGAAATAGGTAAAATGATGATACAAGTCAAATGTAAGAATCATCAAAACTAGACTATACTAGTACATCAAGTGAATACAAATGAGCGTTTAAGCACAAACATATATAAAGGTGTATTTGTAGCTCACTAGTTTGTACAAGATATAAATTCTAGTCTTAATGAAACTATCATTCAAGCAAGTAGTCAAAACATGAAGCATAAAACGGGTCAACAATCACATGATCATGATAATCAAAAACATGAATTATTAAAACAAAAAAAAAATCATAGTCAACCATATGATTAGCATGACAAAGTCATGTGCATTAGAACTATGATCAACATGATAGCTAAACATAAAGAGAACACAAATATGGGTCCATACTAAACATGGGTGATCTCATAAGCTAAACATGCATGTCAAGGGTCTAACAAACATGGCATATATCATACTAAAACATGAGTCATCAAACAATCATCATATAATCATAAACATCCAAATGGTCATAATGCAAATATATGTGCATTAGATCTAGGGCATACATGTTAGTTCTAAACAAGGTGAGAACACTAAATATAGATCCGTATAAAACATGGGTGTTCATGTAACTTAACATGTATAACACTAATCTAATCAACATGACATAAGCATAATGAACAATAAACCATGGCATGCTATAAATAGATGAACATGAAAAGCATGCAAATAAAAATGAGAGTTAGAGAATGATATCAAAACCGATGAAGGTGCATCTCTAGTTCTCCAAACCAACGGTGGCTTTCCACCAAATCTCCTTGAGAGTGAAGCATCCAAATGGTTCTCCTTTTGGCTTAGAATGCATCCACCTCAAGGCACCAAACCCTCACGTGATGCGAGAGCTCCCACCTATATCAAAAGTCAAAGAGGTGGTTTTTGGTACCCATATTCTAGTGGGTCCACGGGGGTTAGTTTCTTTTCTCATCCAACAAAATTAGTTGCTAAATTTCATGATAAATGCGATCATAACAAAATCTAGCAAGGTGGCCTTTTCGACCGCAATGTGTACATGTGTACACGTGAGCATACATATGATGATGGTGATCATGAAAAGCATGTGTATGCCTTGATGAGGTGTGCATGCAAGGTTGGAGCTTGTTTCTTGCGAACCAAGTCTCCAAACGTGTGTGGTTCATGGCACAATGGCTCAAGTGGAGCCCAAAACTATCAACACTTTTCTTCAAAACAAGTATATC